>VZRE01005141.1:230304-344996 GCA_013396775.1 Cephalopterus ornatus
TTTTTTTTAATTTAACCATTCTGGTGCAGTGAACAACTTCCGCGCTGCTGTGAGCTTGACTCCTAGCCTCAAGATCTCACCCTCCCTAGTGTTGTCTGGATATCAATTTTTTCAACCCCCAGTCCTTCCTCACAGGTAGGAAGCACATCACAACTCATTAGTAATTTACTGCTACAGTAATTTTTATAATTACTGCCAGGAGGCCTCATTAAATTTGATCTAATGAATAAATATTGTATTTTTCAACGTGATTACCAGAACAGCTTAAGCTGTGTGCCATAAACAATTATTTTCTTCAATATGCAGTATGTCAGCGAGTATTGATTTTTATTTTGTAAAGAATTTACTGTATTTCTATCCATGGCTATTAAATAATAAATAGCCAACCCTCTGAAGCCTCATCTGCCACGGAGTAGATGGCAAAACAGAATTTGGGATATCTGCTGTAAAAAGTAAAATAATGCACATTAATAAAGATAAAGGGTTTGTCTGGAGGTTAAGAAGGAGTGCTCTAATATGAATGCCTCTCCTAGCCCTCAAGAAAGCAGCCTGCTTTAGCCTGGAGTCTCTGACTTGTAAGGCAGTTATACCAAAAAATTCAGGATGTATTAGTAGGATACAACAAAGCATTTTGTCTCAGAGAACTAACACATGAACAAACAATCATGCCTTATGCTTCATTTGCTTTTAGACCAATTGATCAGATTAAATATTCTTCTTACAGGTTTAAGAAAAATAAAGAAATATGCAACATGTTGAACATGAACCTATAGTTCAAACCAAGGCTGCAAATGATATTTGCTTTCCAGCATAATTTACACCTTTTTCAGCAATTGCAGACTTAGCATACAAACCTCTTTGAACTGTAACAAAAGGCATGCATTGGCAATGTCTTAGGAAATTCATCAGAGGAACTCAGCACCAGGAGAAAACCCTTTATATTTCTGTCATCTAAGAATGTTTTCTGCATCTCTGGTTTATATGGTACTATATTAAGTAAATCCAATTCCCTAGCTCAAGCACTACTTAAATAATTTTAAAGTAAATTTATCTACATCAATCAATATCACTGCTGGCCTGTGCCATCAGTTTTTTTGTTTAAGCAAGACTTTCATTTAGGGCAAAAGAAAAAGGGGTGTTGGTAAACCTAGGGTCACTAGGGGCAACTCATATACCTGAAAGGATATTTTCTTATTTAATGGACATTTTTTCATGATCTGCATTTTTCCCCTTGATTGTTTAGTTTAAGAAAACCTGGAGAGTCTTGAGAATGTTAGCTCAATCTCCCACTCAATCTCCTTGCTGTGACCAAACTGGGACCAGGCCTTCACCAGATTTCACTGGAACGAGCACAGTGCAGTTATCAACCTGTAACTGTATGTCATCAGAACAGCCCCTTTGGCTCTCACCAACATGCAACGATTCCCCTTACACATTATCCCCAAGTAAACTGTAGGCAATTAACTCTACGTAGGACCTCATGACTTAGATCCACCTTGGTTTTTGCTTCACTTAATAAATTCTCTGTTTCATGACACTTAACATCTGCTCTCATAAGGTCTCTTTATACCCGGCTTTCTGTTGTGACAAATGCTCAGTCTCACCAACACTGGATGAAAAATACCTGTGTTTCCAGATAGGCTGTTAAACAAAGCATAACCTCCCTCATCTCACTAGTGGTGGGATTTGGTGGCACTTGCTGAATGATCTTCACACAAAGAGCAACTACAAGACAGCCTCTCTCCCCTCTTTGTATTTTTGGTGCTTAATTTCCCAGAAACACATTAACCACAGCACTGCAGAGCTCAGTACAACTACAGGTAAAAAGCAGTAGCAACCGTGCCCTGGTTTGCCACTTATAGTACCTCTCTTCTCTCCAATGACTTTTGTGAGGGATGAAGTCCACATGGTTTAGGTGCCATGAAAACACCAAGAAGTCAGTGGTCAGAAATTAGGACAGAAAGAGGTTGAGGTGTTTTTAACTGTGGAGAAGAGTTGAGTGTTTTGTACAAACTAACCCATTTATCACAGGGACTTCTGAGAATCCGTTTTACAAAATCCATGTCATCTTGCATATTGTACAGCAAGCTGTGGCATACTGGGAGGTGCAAAGGAACCCAGCGAGGCTGGCTGTATCACTAGATAGCGGGGAACTCTTACAGATGGCAGGAATTGCATTTCCTCGTGGATCCCAATATGTTAAAAGTATAGTGTGACATCTGTACAGTGGAAAACAGAAGCTAGATTTCAGCAGTCAGGCTTAATTAGCAAGTTAGTTAAGCCTGATAACAGTCAAACTGACTCTCATCCATAACTTTTCTTCAGAACTGGAAAAAAAAATATCAGATGCTAGACATGAGATTTTGGAAACTAGAAAACCAGGTGAGAACTAAAAAAAAAGTAACTAACAGACTGCAACACTCTCAACTCCCTTGCATCAGCTATAATGCATAATATACTTAATAGTGAGTCTAAAAAATAAACTAATTCTGCTTGCAAGGAGAAAGGGTGTGTATTTCCAGTCTGTGCCTAGTAGCTACCCAGAAAAGAAAAAAAGCATTATTCCTTGCTGTGGGTAAGTCTGCATGTCTTGATGAAAATTAATTGTAATTATGTTAAAAACATTCAACTGTTAATTTTTTCTAAAGCCCAATTTAGCTATGTGAGTGAATGGGGTTATGATCTTGCAGCTACAGGAAAAGTGACTTGTTTGAGATAGTACCAGCAGGCTGTGACAGAACACTCTGTATTCTGTAACAGGCACATAGATATCATGTATACCGTATATTTTTATTTGCTGGAGGTGCTCTTCAGAGCTTTGTAACACAGATGCTGTTTTCTAGCCACACCAACCATTTAAAAACTAGAAGTTACTTCACCCAGAAAAAAACTAGGATTATATCAAAGCATTTCAGTTCCTCACAACAAAACTCTGTGCTTGGTTTCCAATACTAAAATTGTAACATCACAACTTTTTCATAAGAATTAAATGGAAAGAGAAATAAAGGGGGAAGAAAAAGCTTTTAGAGTGTTAACTCTCCACGGCAGGAGGAAGCCAGCATGGGCATTGAGCTCGGCACACTCATTCCCTTCTCCCTGCTGAAAGGGACACAAAAAGAACTCTGGCTAAGCATTTATTTTTCTGCTAATGTGAAAGTTTTCTTTTAAAGAGGAAGCAGATTGAACAGAGCACGAGAAAAGAATTTGACTCTGGCTTATTTCCAAAGGTTTTTTTTTTTCCTGATGATTCACTGTTATCACTTGTATTCACATTACAACCAGCCTCAAAAAGAAATACCCAAAACCAAAACCAACCCCCCCAACAACAAAAAAAAACCCCATAGCACAAAAGCACTAAGAAATAGGATCTCTCCTACTGCTAAATTCTGCTAATAAGCTATATAAGAAGAGAATTGTGTAAGATAAGAGTGCCTATGTTCATTCAGATTTGAGTGGGAACATTGCTAAGCCTCTAGATCTGTAACTGTAGAGCATATCTAAAGATGGTGAATCTCCAAGGCTCTAAACAAAATGGTTGACACTGATTGAACTTGTTTTACTTCAGCTATATAATAAAGTACAAAACACTTAAATATCTCTGAAGTCTAAAATGTTTAAATTCTCAGTATAGTCTTTCCAACAGTTTTATTCTGAAACAGGAGTTTGTTTGGATATCCAGGGAGGAGACATAACTGCTAATTCTCTGAAAACATGAATAACAATTTTTATTTGTGGGAGACCTCTCACCCTCAGCCCTAGTGTCACTCAATTGTGAAGTTTATGTAGCAATTCACAAACCACTTTTACATGGGCATTCAAGCTAAAAGGAGGTAAAAGCAAGGCCAAAAAGTGTGCTGGTAGTTGCTTTGTTACTGTATATGTGACTAAAAGAAAATGTGGATGCTCGCCATAGGCTTCTGTTACTTATACCTCTTGACACAACTCAGCACATAATTTCATCCTCCCTGCCTGCAAGGATATTGGTGGGACAGGATGTAAAACTAACTGGAACCCAAACACAAATCTCTAATTTCAGTAGCATTTTGTATCTGCTTTCAGTAGATAAAAGTTTTACCTTTAGACATACTCCAATGCAAAGACTGTATCAGGAGGCCTCAACACAGCTGGATCTAGTGCTCAACTGACTTTTTTTTCTAGTTCAAGTGAATAGTACAAACACTACTAAAGCACTACTAATAGACAAACAGATACAATGTTTTCTTACCCCATCCTGATCATACCGTGACTTCTGGTTTATTTTTTTCATGTAACAGAACTGTCTGCTGTCCTTGAAATCAGAGCTCGATCAATTCTACCTGGAAGGAAGCCTGTACCAAACAGCAAAAAGTAGATCTGATTTAATATGACTGTAGCTCTATGCTCTAGACGTATTTTCATACAAATTCAGTATCCACAACTTCTTATAAGTATCAGTCACAATAGGATTCCTAGTTCCCGTCTCACCTCCCATTTTCAGGACTCCTACTGCTAGTACCCATCATTACATTTTTGAGTTCAAACATACAATTCCCCTACTGTTTGCCACTCCCAGAGAGCTTGTGGGGTTAGGAGCCCCTGGCTTATCACTTGGAAGCAGAATGAGACAAGCATATAAGGGTAGTGCTGTCCTCTCTTCAGTGTTTGGAGCCCGTACACTCATGTACATCTATGACAAAGCCCAGCATTAACTGGGTGCCGGTGTTTAGCACCCATAGACTGGCCAGCCTATACTTGACAGGGAAAATTGTATCTTTTTACTCACTTTAAGTTGTTTCAGAGGCCAAGAACATGAAAGAACAGCAGGCAATGTTTCCAAAACCACATTTGCTCATGCCATTAGCCATGCAAGAGCTGCACTCACAAAAAGGCGTAAGAGAACAAACTGGATTATGCCAGCAGAGGTCAGTGGGTGACTCTCTTGCTGAATGTTTCAGATGCACAGTGTAGTACAGATGGTTTTAAAGTCAGCTATGTTCCCTCACCCTGGAATACGGGAGGCCATTCTTTAACTGGATGCCACTCTTTAACTAGATACCACCATTTTGCCATTCTTCGTCCCATTAGCCTACCCAAGCAAATGATGATGCTTTGGTATATTACCATCTCTGTGCTTTTCTCTTCAAAATACATTTTTAGGTTGCTGTCAGACAAAACAAAGGTCTATCAGCACATGAGGCTAGGAAGGAAGAGGGATAGTTTCCAAAGCTAATGCCTAATTTTCTAAAAATTTCCATTGCAGTTCCCTACACTAATATAGCTGGTTAAGCAGCCGAGTACATTGCTCTGGAATGTTTAGTGCATGCTACTTCAGTCTGTGAAGTAATACTGCCATGCTGGTTTTGTAACTTACATATAATGAAAAAAGTTTGCTTAATTGGCAAGGCAGACAAAAATCAGAATTTGAAGAGACCTAATGCTTCAACATTTGGCTTTGTTCAAAAAAAAAGTGAAACAGGGAAGAAGCAAATTACACATATTAATATATATCATTCTAAGAAAATCTTCTGATAATAAGGAGGTTATGGCCGATCAGTATTTACTATATACTCATTTATTATACCAGTTTTAAAAAAAAAAAGTGGTTTCATCAGACCTAGGCACAAGATTACCTGGCTCTAAAGCTGACAGTAGTGAGGAGATGTCAGGTCATGCAGCCTTTTTCAGTAATAAATTAGCAGTCACTGTACCTCACACATGAGCTTCATTCATTTCCATGTATCTTTGGTTTTTAAAGCTGACAGTCAGGATCTTTTCCTCAGTTTCTTAAATTGCTGCCCATTCACTGCAGTTATCAACCATGAGCTCTTCAACATAAATTTTTCAAGTTAACATCAACAGTACTTAAGTAGCTGTGGTAGAGGGACTTTGGGAAACGTGTATTGAGACACCCCAAAATCATTACATGAAACATAAACTAATGTCTTACACAATTACATACAAATTTATTCTCACATCACCAGCAGTGTGATGAAAGGCATCTAAACACATCTTTTAGGTGAGTAACACGAGGATTTTACCAGTAGAGTATTTGGGACAGCTCAGTCACTCTGCTTGATCACTTCTTTCCAGTTTCCCCTCACTACCAGCCATCTTCTGCCTCAGTCTCATGTAACTCCTGTCTTTAGACCCAGCTATGCCAACACAAAAGCAGCACAAGTATTAAAAACCAGTCTTCATTATCAGCCTGCAATCAAGGCCCCTCAGGTTATTCTCTGCTCCAGAAAAGAGCTTCTGAGGGAACTTTAGAGATTTTTTTAGGAAAAAAAATAAAAATTAAACAGCAGGCACCTGCCTTTACCTTGTGTCCAAAATTTTAGTCTCATCCTTGTCAGCTCAGGATGTAGGCACTAGTTTAAAAGTAGTCGAAAAAACCCCAGAAGGATAAGCACATAGCTCACCTGCTTAAAGTCTGTATCCGGCGTGAACTAAGCACTCTGTATTTCAACCATCACAAGTTAGTCAGCAGGTACCAAACAATTCAATCCAAGCAGCATAAATATAATAGCAAGCCTGGTTCAGGGACACAGGGCTGGGGAAAGTAAGATGTCCAAGTCCCACTGCTCCCCCAGGTATGATGGAAGCAACCAACTCCTTTATTTCCCAAATAAGTTTACCTGAAAGGTGGTAAAATATAAGTGCAGCTCTAAAAGGCTTTTTAAAAACAGTTCAGAGTCAAAAAAATTCTAAACCTGAAAATTTTTATTTTCAAAATAAAGTGTTGTACAGAACATTGTAGATCTGAGTAAATCTAAATACAGCAGTCTCCGTAATATGACACAAGGGTTTGCTTTTAGCACAGTACTTTTACAGTCTAGCAATCAGAAGGAATGCCAAGCAATTAGGAGGAAACAAAAAAAAACCAAAAAAACCCACACCAACTTTTATCTGTCAGAACATGTATTTCTAAAATGAGCTCCTTCTTCACAAAATGTACCTAGAGGGAAGAGCACTCTCCACCTCAGACTGCAGAGCTATTCACGCTGTAAAAACACATCAAGAGAAGACAGGAGATTTTCAATAGGAGAAATGATTTATGAAACATAACTGCAAGACTGAGACATAAATATCTTTTGTTTCTAAATTCCTCTCTCTTCCCCTCCTACACACACTTATGCAATTCCCAGAAAGGTATAAACTGTGGATGATTATGTATACACACAGAGCAAGTACTGTGCAAGCAGAAAAGTCTAAACCCATGTTGATTCTTCTACTATTCAACTGTACATTATTTGTAACATTGCATTCTAAACTTTACACAAAGCTTACACAGTAGTTTCCATAACCAGACTAAGCACATTTACACTTTGTGGTTCTCTGGATGCAATTTTCGTGGCACCTTCTTTTCTACAGCAGCGTCCAGGAGACACCATGCACACAGCATATTGGAATTCTTCAGCTCTGTTTCTGCTGTACTTGTTTCATAAACATCATGTGAAACAGCCTTCCACAATGACATGGAGCCAGAGACCGAAACATGTGTTGCTGTTTTTCCTGACAAATTAAACAAGTTACCACCTTTTATCCACCTGTAGCTGGCCAATAGCCACATGAACTACTACCTTTCTACTTAGCCAAGCCCTGGTCTGGAGGCATCCCTCTTTGCCAGGACCATTGCAGATTCTGCAAAGCGGTTCTGCAGTTGCAGCAAGAGCAGTGAGAAGAGTCCACCAAAACAGTAATTTAACAAAGGGTACATTCTGATTCAGACAGTGGTCACTCCATAATGTATACCAGTACGTTCACATCGTTGTCACCAACAGGCAACGCTAGTGCTCTAGAAGCTTTCAGCAGTGGCCTTCTCTCATCTAAACAAAAACACGAAGTGCCACCTCAAACTGCTTCTGCTGCATTTTTAAGTCACTCAGAGAATCTGCCTTGAAATGGCCAATGTGCACTTTTAGTACTCTGTAAAACCAAAAAAATTAGTGCTTGGAGACTGCTTGACTGCATCTTTTAGGACTTCCTTTTTGAACAACATGCTGTTGTTTTAGAGAATTCTAAATTGATTAATTGATCATTAATGTTCAGTAAGTGTCTGTATTGCAGAAACTGGTTGCTTGGTTCTGTGGAGAAAAGTGCCCCGAGTTTTCAGAACATCTCTACCTTTTTGTGACCAATTTCAAAGCGTAAGTTACAGCACAAATTGCTGCATGAGTGAAACTAATGGCTTAAAGCCTCATCTCCTTTCAGGAAAAAAAAAAGAAAGAAGTTATTATCATGAAAGCAAGGACTGATACTGATACTACCTCTTTTGCCAAGTTATTTAAAGAAAACAAAAAATGGCCTGTGGGTGAAGACCTTCATTAAACAGTTTTCTCAAGTATGATTTATACTGAAATAAATGAAAGTTCTTTATCCTTTTTTACCCAAAAGGGGAGGGAAGGAAGGCACTTTGTAATCTCATTTGATTAAACAATTCACTGTAGGCAATAATATGACATCGGTGAAAGAGTATGAAATTTAAAAGGCAGTCACAGCTTCAGTCTTCCATTCCAAGTTCTTGTTTCAGACTGAAAGGCAAGTAGAAACATGAGTTAGCTTGTAGCAACACAGTGAAAACTGTTTAGTTCAGCTAGTGAAAGCCCTCACAGTAAACACACTGAAGTTGAGAGCCAAACGACAGAGTGGATATACCACTTGTTTTCGGTAGGAACCAATGTATCAGAAAAAGCATATGTCAAAATCTCAGATTCTGAAGCCAACAGACTCAAAGATCTTGAGACTTACCTGATGAACTAGGATGTGGACAGCTCTACTCTCCCACTTCTGAGATGCTTATCCCACTTAAAGCAACCATGTCACTGACACAATGGTATCCTTACCTTTTTAAGTAGGCATGGACATTATCAAAGCCATGGTACTTGGCCAGATAGACCAGGACACCTGTTGCACATCGGCCATCTCTCTGTCTGCAGAAGCTACAGTTGCAGATTCCACGACATGGTGGGCACCTCCATGTCTAGACAAAAGACAGACAAGCCTTTTTAAGTGAACTGCAATGCCAGATATAATTCACACCCACAACTAAGAAGAATGCCCTGCTCCACACAGAGTTCTGCAGCAAACATCAGCACTGCAGAAGTTGTCTAAACCAGTGCAAGAGTACGAATTCTTCAGTCTGTAGGGAATTAAACTCTCCTTTGCCTGCCTTGCACGTAACCATAGGAAGCACTCCACTCTGTTTAACTCCTACACTACAGCCCATAAGAGCACCACTTTGTACACAACGCAGAACCTTTCTATAGGGTATTAAGCACTAATACAAGGCAAAAGAGAACACTATTTTGATGCTCAAATACAAGAGTATGTTGGCCATTGCTCTGCTCTCATACTTTACTCCTGCAAATAAAGCTACAGAAGTAGTAAATACAGCAAGTTCTACACAACACAAAGTTCTGCAACTCAAGTTGAATCAAGCTTGGCCTGCGTTATGTACTACAGCACTGTAAGCAGTTCTATTAAAACTGACTGTGAGTAACCAGTACACCTGGCTGCTCAAGTTAAGCACAACAAAGCCAACATTCAGAACTGTCTCACCGGATCCAGCAGGGCTGTTCTGACACTCTCCCCGTATCTATTGCGGAGGCAGGGCCCACAGAACTGGCCCCGTACTCCCACGCAGTCAGGGTTACGGCAGTTTGTCTTGGTGTCTATGGTTTTTTGGCGACACTGATGACAGGTGGATCCCTAGAACCCAAGAAAAAGAAACAAGAAATTAAACATGGCATTTTAGTTAGGGGAATAAAGCATTTAACAAACATCTTTGGCAGCTAGCAGTGCTTATCCAACAACAGAAAGCCACCTTGCAAGTTGGAAACCAGACTGTTTTAACACAACATCTTCAGTGTCTGTTAATCACTTTCCGTGGCTGATATCACTTAGGTAATAGAGTTCAGAGTGAAAAGCTCATAGTGTTCCAAAGCAAGCTAATTGGATTGGTAAAGGCCATTCTACAAATTCAGGCAAAAATAAGAAAGGACACTTCATGATCTTTCTCCAAAAAATCACATCCTTCCTCTCAGTGAGAGGGAGTCTGGTCTATTTGGAGCTAAAACACAAGCAAGGAATAACAAGAAAATGACTTCACAAAGTACACATTTCACAAAGCTGGAATATACTTACCATAGCCCTGTTATACACTTTTTCTCTTGCAGATCCACAAATATTATTGAGCTCTTCCTCTGTTATGTCCTCAACTGAGCGCACAGTGTGTGGAAAAGCCATGGCACCACGGTGACCCCTCCTGGGAGATCGGGCTTCATGCTGATTAGCGAAGACACAATACTTTTAGTATTAGTTTCAGCAAAAACTCTACGAAGGTGAGGATTTTCACAGCAATGCCAAAGTCTCAAACACCCACCATACATTTAAACAAGATATAACAGAAGTTTGCACAGACATATGATTTAAATGCAGCTTTAGTATGTTCACTTGATCTGTCACTTTCAGGGTGCAGAGATGCTACTGATCTTGTGTAATTCCTGCTAGAGTGCAAGAGGAAGTGATTTTTCAAGGGAGGGAAAGTGGAGAACACATACAATATGCTATTTTTTGTACTTCTTCCAAGGCCACAGCATACCGATAAACCTCATCAACTCTGTATGGATTGCTATTGTCTTGAAGGAATAAAAAACCACCTTCACAACCCACAACAGGAAAATTAGACCCTCATCATACCTCCAGGTATTCATCAGACATCTTTCTTCTTCTCACTAAGATGTACCGGTCATCTTCTTCCTCTTCTGGTAAAAGAGTGGGAGGACCTTCAATCAAGGACCTGGACCTTGTGTGAGGCCGAGAACTTCGGTCTGGGTTCCTCCTCAAAGCACATCCGCGCGATGAACGCCTTGGAAGTCGCTTCGGTCCCTGCTAAAGTTTAAAAGCCCTTAATGAAACAGGCAAAAACCCAGACAGCTCCAGTCCCCGCTGAATTCCTCCCCAAAAGATGCCTCTCTCCTGTCTTTCCCAAAGACACGTCTATCCCTGTCCCAGTCAGAAAACACAAGGTAAAAACATCCTAGGCAAATTCATCTCAGGCATTCTGCTATAATCACAGAGAAACAGTCAAAAGCAAGTTTGTGTCTATGCAGGTATAAGATACAATAATTCCCTCCTGTAGCAGCAGAACCCCTGCCTATGAGAAGTTACAATTTTTAGTGCTGTTTTAATCTTCACCCACCTTACAGATAAACCAGCAGTGAAATTCATTACACTGCTGATTTACAACCCAACCTTCTTTAAGGTTAGTCTAAATGCCAGGTGTTTTTCAAGGCTCCAAACTCACAGAATATTCAGGCCTGACCTGTCTCCCTTATCTCCAGCCTTTGTATAAATACATATTTACATAGCACCTTGTTTAGTTTTATTGGCCTGTGGAGACACTTAACCTTTATGAATTAATCTGTTCTGCTTTATACGGTGGCAAATCAAAAGAAAATTACTCAATGAGGATACCTGTTTTAGGAAGCAATAAAATTCTGACTGGACTTTGATTTGCAGAGTTTATTAAGCTTTTTAATTGAGAGTCAGAATTTGACTCTTGGAAATCTGAAGACAAATACAGTAAGTTTATACTCACATGACTGACAGCTGGCAATGATTTTCTCCCACCGAAGATACCAGAAACATTTTGCAACTCAGCCATTAGTTTTGCAAGCTAACAAGAGAAAGAAAAATTAAGCAGAACCTCAAAAGGGTGTTTATGTTCTATTACAGACTATTAGGGCAATTGGCTAGAAGTACAACTAATTAAAGGAAATGCAGTCACTCTTCTACTCTTTACTTTTATGTCTTATTTATGTTCTAGTGACTGCAAGTAATTTGGAAATGCTCAAACTTACTATGCTGTTAGGCTTGCAGCCTATGCATTTTTACATGCCAGTGGATATAAGTATCAGAAGTATATATTAGGAATGCAAATTCCTTTTAATGCATTCACATAAATTCCCATTACAGCTTATTTAAACAAAGAGGTCCCCCCAGAGTCAAGAGGGAGAGGGAAAGAAGGGAGAGTCCCCGGGGAGACACTGAATACTTGCCATTGCTTTGTTTTCCTTTATGTTTAAAGCTCTTTTTTCTAAAAACATGGCACCCTTGTCTTCAGTGTCAGAGTCTGAATCTGAAGCAGGCATTGGTGTTTCAGGAAGAGGTTCTATCTCAACCTTCCTCCTCTCCGATCTTCGAGGTGGAAACCTTATGGCTACTTTTAGAGGAATAGAGCATTTCTGCCCTCTCTGAGCTACCTCACTTTCTGCTCTTGTATCATTCTCCTCTGAATCCAATTCCAGTTTCTGTTAACAAACCAGAAGGGAAGCATGTAAGTCCAAGGGAGTTGCTCTTCAGTCAACTACAGTCAACAATATTTTGTTTGTGGCTGGTAAAAAAGGCTATTTGGCTGAAATTTAGACATCCAGTCCTAGTGCTCTAGTATATTTTAGGAGGGGGGCACAAGAGAAGAGGGGAGCACAGGCATAAAAATAAAAACCCCTCAGGAAGAGCCACATGGTACTGCCACAACACATCCAAAAAGGGAGTGTAGTTTCAGTTGCAGTACGCTTAGCTGTCACTGGCAGATCTAACAGCAAAGATAGTTTGTGTGGTGTGAGAAAGAGAACTGCCTTTAAAGGCAGACATTTTTCTTTTCTAGTCATTCCTCAGCATGTTCTGAAAATATGACAAACCTGGTTTTTGCCAAACATGGTACTACTTCTGTTTTCTCATCTAAACACCAACTGTTTGTCATTTTAAGCAATAAAACTGATCTTGCACTGATGTCAAGGAAAAGAAGGAAGGCGGATTTCACCACCTATCACTATTCCTCTGCTGTTAAAGGCACACAGCATTTCATGTTATGCTGCCGGAGCACAGGTCTGACTGCATGGCAAAATACACAGAGATTTTTCTCAGGTTTGCTGGAGTCCACAGGTTAGCTTAACATTTCATATTGAGGAAACCAGAAATGGTAGGGTCCAACAGAGGAACATCCAGCAAGGACACTTTTAAGAGGTGTATTTCAAAATACATATGGTGGATTTTTTCTGAACTTGTAAAGCTCAGAATCTTGAGTGCTTTTTGTGGAGACAAAAAGAAAATTAAACTGTAGCTACTTAGACTGTATATAAAATGCAATAATGCGTCTTTTCTTAAACATTTGAGTCAAGTTGAAGCTGGCATTATTTTTCAATTAAGAATGAGTAAGAATTTAAATAGAAAATCTAAAATCATCTGTCTTACCAAAGCATCTTGAACCTCATTTTCTGAAAAGCCACAGAAAGATTCATCATCAGAGGCTTCATGAAAAATTTTTGCCAGTTCTTCTCCAATATCCGACCTAAATTTGCATTTCTACAAAGAATAAAATATCCTTTAACTGAAGTTGTACAGAAAATTATTCACATTTACAAGTGCAGTATAAGCAAATTGCTTTTTTAAATAAGGAAAAAAAATGATTAAGGCATTTAACAAGGGATTTCAGAACCAAAGTTGCAAATTACCAGGAAGGTTAGGTGACATTTCAAAGGCTAGAAATAATAGCTAATCTGTTTCCAACAATTACCACCTAGAAGCACAAGTGAAGAGTGAAATGAAATTACAGCATATAGCATAGATTTACAACTACTATACAAAAACATAAGCAGAGCAAGTAGTTTTAATCGTGCACCAAACATTTACTAGTTTTACCAGATTTACATTTTTGCAAGCTTTACTAGTACTGCACATACAGTTTTATTTGTTCTTGTACTGTACTTACTGTGTTTGCAAAATTATCAGAACCAAAACTGTCACAACTGTCATCAGAGGACGAGGATGTTTCCATGGGAATCAGTTTTGTATTTCGGAAGGCTGTGAAGTTTTTCTTTCCTGAACAACCTCGGCGCTGCAAAATGACAACGGCAACACTGTTAAGGAGAGACCTACTGTAGCATACTAGCTTTTAAGAATATCCTTCTATTGAAGTTTAGATGGTTTGAACATTTCAGGATGTTTAACAATCTTGAATACAAGTCAGCATAACTAACATTAGCTTTGAAATAAACCCCAAAGTTAGAAACGGGAATGGGTTTTTACTCTGATACAGTTCTGATCATTGTTACAGATGAGTTTTGTTCAGTATTTAAGAGCACTTTTGTGCAAACAGACAAGTGGAAATACACACACAAATCATGTCAAACCCCAGTCTTCATAGACAGTGACAGAAAAAAGTGCAAGTACATGAACAGTGCCTAGAAATCTGCTTTGATTTATTGCTTTCACTTTGAGGCAAACACTAGATACACTGCAGCTGTTCAGGAAGGGCCAAAGGATCATACCCACAAGAGATTTGAAACAACTATTCTAGACACAGCAGCTCGCTGTTTTGTTCGTTTTGCCATAGGTTTGAAAGACCTTTTTTGATAGGCTTCAGTTTTTCCTTTCTCAGAGAATGTTTCTCCTGGCAATGACCCATTTTATCTACCGAGGGTGGCATCGACCCGAAGGCCAAGGCAGCAGCACCCACAAGCGCTACCGCTTCACGGGCCCACCAAAAGGGCCAAACTCTGTATAAAGAGAGCTTAAACAGTAAACACCCAGGGCAACTCAGAGCTCTGCGTCCTCTCCCAGCACCGCTCTGCTCGCGGATTTTCGGCTCAGTTTCTCCGGCGCTGCCGAGGCACAGCACGGCGGCCGGGCCCGGCCCCACACACAAAAGAGGCCGCTCCTGCTGTCTCCCGCCACGGCTGAGGGAGCGCCCAGCCGGGGAGACGCCCCGCGGCGGGCCAGCCGGCACCGGACAGCCTCGGGCACAGTGCGGTGCAGCCCAGCCCAGCCCAGCCCAGCCCAGCCGCCCCGCGACAGCCACCGGATAGACAAACCCGTCCCCTCAGGCACGGCCCCTCACGCCCGCCAGGGCCGCGGGCGGCTTTTCCCGCCTCCCGCTAAGATGGTGCCGCCCCGCAAACACGCGGCCGGGCCGCCCGCCCCCTCTGCGCTGCCCCCTCCGCTCGCCGACTCTGCCGCGCGGGGCCGCGCCCCCGCCCTACGGCCAGCTCTGCGCCCTCAGCCCTGGGGCGGCGGGCAGGTGCCAGGCGGTGGTACTGGCCGCATGGCGCCGGGCCGCCCGCCCCACTCCGAGCGCAGCTCCTACGGCGCGTCCTCTACCCCAGTCAGGCCCGCAAGGGCACCGCCATGCGCGGGGCACGGGGAGCTCCAGCACCGCAGCGGGGCAGGGCGGCCAAGGCTGCCGGCCCGAGTGGAGTGGCTTCCCCCACGCCGCTCTCGCCCGGGGTGCCCAGCCCAAAGAGCCTCCTAGCCCGACCCCACCAGGCTCCAGCAGCGCGGCGTAGCCCGGGTTGCCCCGGTTCGCAACACCCCACAGTGTCCCGGGAGAGCGCGGCTGCACGCGCCACAGCCTTCCCTCTTCCCGCAGCAGCAGCAGCAGCGATCCGCAGCCGTGCGGCGATGCCGGCGGGCAGCCTCACCTGCGGGCGCGATGGAGCCATGCTGGCGGCGGGGCGAGCTGGCGGAACTGAAGGTTCGCGCCAAAGCGGCCAGGACCGCGGGGGGCGGGGCCCGGCGGCGCCTTTCCCGCGTTGCCGCCCGCGTCCTGGCAGATACAACTGTCTACCCCCGGGGATCGGGCACCCGGCGTGATCGCTCCGCGCCCGTCACCCAACCCCTACTGAGGAGCTCCTCAGGTCTCCCGGGAAGTCCTCGGAGGGGCCAGTGCGGAGGCCCATTTCTTTTTTCCTATTCGCGGTATGGGGTTTGTGGAGCTGCAAGGGCCTGGCCCTGTGGCGCGAAAAGCTCCCGGCCGGAACGCCGCGCGTGCTGGAGGGGCGGGGAGGGGGGAAGTTGGGGAGTGGGCCCAGGCCAGCCCCGCCGGGACCTCTAATTCTGTTTTCTTTTTTAATTAATTTTGTGTACCAAACGTGGATTGGTTTTCACCACTCTGAAATAAACCCCCCAAACCTGCCACTTTTCAGGGGAAGCGGGGGCTTGTCCATGCAGGAAAGGCAAGGTTCTATGTCCTGGCTGCCCTTTGGTAGTACAGCAGTGTAACAGAATTTTGCGAAGAAGTTGGCTGTCTTGCCCTTTGCAAACAAAGTACTATCTAAAGACAGGCCAGAGGAAAATAGATCGGTGATTTTAAAGCATTTTAGGTAACATTTATAATAGCACATTAAATCAAGTGCAGCCGTTAAACACAGCAAAATAACTCCTACGTGGTATTTGGCAGCAAGAGTGTAATGGGAGAAGCCCTGAAGAAGCTGTATGGGATTTGTGGCCCTGATGTTTGCTATAATCCTCTGTTTATCCCGCGGTTTGAGCAGGGCTCAATACCAGTGCAACTGTTGCTGCTGAGCATTTCCAGGAGCCTTCCTGACAGCAGGCGAGTCCCCACTGCAGTCGGCATGAGGGTGGAGGCTCCAGGCACATGCAGACCACACACAAACCTGTAGCCCGTGTAAGGCAAACTACGGATCATCTCTAAAGCCAAAGCCTGTAAATAGGCTATAGCACAATAGAGTACAAGAGCCCTGGTGGAGGTGTTCTGTTTTCTGTGGGCATTATTCTTCCTGCACATGCTGCAATCTGTCATGTAAAAGAATCTCCATTTTAAATAAGCCCATAATTACATACTTACCTGCATCGCTGGCTTCTCAGCACAAAGGCAGATGAACTTAAACAGGTTCTCCAGAGACCTGACCACACTCCATTCTTCTATATCCACATTAGTGGAGGATTGCCACCCAAATGGTTTCCAAACAAGACAGCTCAGTTGAGAAAAGGGGGGTGTTTTTTGAATTTTGATGTAGTTTTACTTCTTTCAGAAAAAGAAATCTACCAATACTAGTTTACTAACATGGAAGAAGAGATCCAGTTTATCAACAGTAACAGCCTTAGCATCTTGAATCACTATTATCAGAATTTTACTAGAAAAATATCCAACCTTCACAGGTTTTAAGAGCATCAAATGAAATGTTATGGAGTACCGATGGTACTAGCTGAAGCAAAACTTCAGACTGCAGTTAATTTTCCATTTAATGCCTAATGCAAACAGCATTCTTCAAATCTTCAAATTACGTATGTAGTCAAATGGCTTTAAAATTAATAGGCCAGAGCAGGGACTTTGTGGTGAATCTGGACAGGACATTTTGTGAGCTGTATTTTCAGGTCTTTTTCTAGTATGTGAAAAATAATTATTTTATTGAAAATTGCATATTCAGCTCATACTCTACAGAGGACTGGGGAGAAGGGAGCAGGAAAGGGAAAGGAGAAATTGGACGTATGTGAAGGGCAAGGGCTTCCCTTCCTACAGCACACAGCAAGGGTACAAGAAAATGAAGGTTTGTAACTCAGGTGATGGCTGTTGTGACCTGTGCCACCGTGATTTCTCCTGTTTTCATCTTCACGCCCTTCATGGCCCTGCTCTGCCCTGCAGGGCCCAGATGCCTTTAGTGGATGGGCAGAACAAGCTTACCAACTGGCTTTACCGTGATGGAAAAAGTTTCCCTGTGTTTGTTAAGACATAGGCAGCACCACTGTCCTACATCCGGCTATTAACAATAACTGAAGAACTGCAAAGATGAACCCAAGTGAGCATATAATTTTCAGCTGCACTTAAATTAGGCTAATGTGAGTGGAAGAAAACATCTCTGCCTGTTCAGTCCCCAGCTTGGGGCCTGCATGGCCTGTCCGGTGCTACTAATGAGCTCACCCCTCAGGGCTCACATGCCAGCAAAGATCATCTAGAGTATTTTATCAAGTGTTTCCAAGCAAATAGTCTGTTAAATTCTTGTCTGTCCTTGAAATGAGTTGTCAGTGCATGGTAGTGGCCCTTGGAAGATGTGCTAAGGGAATGGGCTGAAATTACAGAGGGACATGTAGTAGATTGAGTGTGCAACACTTTGTGCATCCATCTGAGGGAATCAAAGTTGTTTACATATTAGGAGCTTCAAGCAATAGCAAGAACATGGAGCTCCAACAATAGCTTCATTGTCGGAAACAATAAATGTGACCTTTGGTCTGCTGGGATGAAGGACAAGCGCTGTCCTCCATGTCACGCTGCAGATTTCGGCTGTTGGCATTTTCTCTCTGGAGGCAGGACTCCTGCTGCCCTGTCCCTGGCCCTCCTACACACTTCCTATCCTTAACTATGGACAACACACTTCATGCTCCTTTCCTTTCCTTTTTTTCAAATTGGAGCAATACATTTTTACCTGCTGTTGTGAATGAGTGTTTTAGGATACTCAGAGAATCACCAGCAAAGGTATCGACAAAAGCAGGTTTAATATAAAAGTGAAAGCGTGACAAAGTTTGTTGGCAATGTTTACTCTTCTACTTACTAGATAGTTAAAGCACACAGAGAAAAATTGTACTGAAATCTAAAGTCAATCAATCTAAAACTAAAATCAACGAAAAATTATCTACATGGAAAAAGGGTAAGGATGAGAAAGACTAAGGATAAAAAGGAATAAGGAAGATGTTCCTGTTGAATCACAAGGTTCGGAGTAGTTTGACCTCCTTGCCAAACTTAGCCCCAGACTTGAACAAGAGTTTAGGCCTAAAAGTTTTTAACAGCACTTAAACTTAACAGCACTTAATTGATAGCTTAATGTACCCAATTTAACAAAAGATTCTTGTAGAATTTTCTATGGCACAACAGTAACTCAATTACAGGCCTAATTTTCTTATGAATTTAAAATACTTAAGAATCTAGGAGAGCACCATTCATACTACATTTTCTATAGCATATTCACACTCACACACACACAGACCTAAAGGAGTAGGTACAAGGTTTGTACATACACTTGAAAAATTCCCCTTGAATTTAGTGAAGTACTCATGTCAGACACCTTTGCATCTTCTCAATAGGTTGAGCCTTGAGGAGTGGTGGTACCAGCCCAGGCGCTATTGTTGCTGTTCGGTGGTGGTCCTCCAAGTACAGCAAACTTGAGAGTTCTCTGGCTCTGAGAGGCATCTCACTCAGAGGGAGATGCTGGTCACAGCCTACTGTGGTTCAGGAGGGCTCAAAGGGTCTCACTTAGGACTGCTGTTTATAGAGTTGCAAGGCAGATGGCTATAGTCATAGTAATTTTTCATCCTGGCCTCAATTTGGGTCAGTACTTTTCTTTGAAAGTCTGATAACAAAAATATTATTCCAGTTGGGTTGTTTTTCAGGCAAGAAAAGTCACTTTTCAAGTCTGTTCATTAAAAGCTAGGAGCTCACAAGACAGCATAAGCTCCTGGGAGCAGACAGTGTTTCTGATAAGCTCAATAGAAGCTAAGCCCAGGTGCTCTTTGTCAAGACTGAGGCCTAATGAGTATTTTTGAGATCATAGCACAGCCCAAGAGTGGGGATGTACCACCACACCTGCCTAAAAGAGCATGTGGGTACATTCGTTAATGTTTGTGTGATGCTAGTAATTATTGTGATGAGACTTGCACAGACACATATTTATAGAAGCAGGCATTTCAGAGGAAAGAGAGAGTTTTGATTCTCATGGCCACAGAGCACTTGTGGCACAATGCAATAACCTGTATCTTAGCTCCATAGAAAAGAATAAGATTGCAGTCACTAATGACAGTAACTAAAAATTTCTGTAAGAGCTGTCCAATCACCTCTTCAATTGCTCTATCTGAGCAAATTATAGTGTGTTATTGAAACCGTTAGTGCAATAAAATGAAGCTAAAAACATTTTGCATTAAAATAATCAGACATTGATTTATGATGTAAATTGTAAATCAGTAACCTATAACACACACTAATTGTTTTTTTCTCTCCTGTAAGGTGTGTTTCTTGAAAAGATCTGATCAACCATATCTATTTGTTCACATGTCACCCTCCAGTGGCTCACACTACTATACAAGTCATAATAAGGTGTATAATCAGGTAACCTGCTATTGATTGCAACCCAGAAAGGACACACTTGTCCTTATACAGAAGCAGGAGGATGGCCACTTTTGGAGATTTAATTATAGTTAGACCTCTACGTGTTTGCTGGACATGAATTTTTATGGAGTACCTTTTTAATGTAAATACTTTGACACTGTGCTTTGATAGGTAGAATCAGATTTTGTAAAAGAAATAAAGATTTAAATATTTATAGTGTGCAGTTTGTATACTAAATAAATCAGTTTATAGTAAGTTTATATTTATTATTTATAGTACCCTAACCCTAACCCTCCCCAATGCAATTAGTATATTTTTCCTTTTTAGTCTCTCCAAGAAGAAATATATTTTCTTCTTTTAATTTGTCAGATTTTTATCTCCTTGTGCTTTGCTGTAATTTCTTTATTAGTAAAGACTGGGTGCAAATGCATCCTGCATGTTGAATTGAAGGTAGTCATGTCTGATCCTATTCAATACTGTGTTTCTTTGACACTGACAAGACCACAAAAATGAAAAAAAGTAAGAGATGGAAAACTAGAGGAATAATACAGTTCAGTGAGAGAAAAAGTGTGATTGATACTATATTCATCAGTGCACTAGGAGAATGGGCAAAATGTGACCAGTTTTGATAGAAACCTTAATGATTATTCCAAGTATAAGTCGCAGCAGATCATTTGGAGTCCAGATCATTATGATGCACATTATAGGAGTTTAATTACAATGCTCATTTGAGTATCCTGTAGCCACTCCACAAAATGCATAGCAAAAAATGTTGATCAGAGTAGCTGTTGTTGATATGCAGTAGCCACTTTCAAAAGCTCAAGATTCCAGCCCTTTCATTGTTTTTGATTTATAATTCCCTTTGAAAACACAACTTACATTTAGTCATATCATAAGGAAATCACTTACAAAATATTCTGCAAATGTATAGCTGTGGGAAACAGGAGGCTATCAGAAAATAATCAGAAATACTTACTGCAGTCTGCGTTTTTTCCCGGTTATCCAAGCTTTGGAACTGCAACTTTGGAAATGTTGATTTGCATTGTCTCCACCAGCCCTCAACAAAGTGCAGTTGCTGGGAGAGGGTGGGAGTGGGGGGACAAGTGGTGGCATGACCTTCTCCACAGGGATCTCTCTCCTGGCAGCTCTCTCAGGAGGGACGAAGTGGGAAGGGCAGGTAGAAAGCCTCCCTCAGGGCTTGCTACTGCCTGCCAGGGGGTCCCCAGGGCACATCTCAAGTTTTCAAGCCCTTGGATTTTTTCACAGCATGAGGGAAATGTCCTATCTGCTGCAGGAAGCCCTCACCTTGCTTGCCAAGGCAGAAAAACAAATGTCTGTGTTGAGCCCCAGATATATTAAGTGACTTAATTCCACATAGCACAGTGTTCATGCCTGCCGCCCATCAGCACCTGCCAAACTGCCTCTACAAGTTTCCTGGAGGAGGTTCCGACCCTCGGGCAGGGGGTGGCAGAGGCGGGAGCCGTGGGCTGTGGCTGCTGAGGGCTGGGGGGAGCGTAGTAGTGCTGGGGTGGGAGCTGCAGGGAAAGGCTGCACGCTTTAGCCCCAGCTCTCATTTTTCCCAAGTGGTCACTGCCTCCCAGCACTATTCCTCTGTCCTCTGAGATGTTAGTCTCAAATGCCATGTATTTACATGTACTCAAGTGTGATCTTGGCAGACCCTTATTAGTGTTATTGCTGTAATAGACTTCTCATCTCTAACCTCTAACTTTTTGCAACAAACTGGCTTGAACTCCTACTCTTTGTCAATTCATTAGGATAAGAATATTATGTAAAAACCCTTCTATGGTGGATGCATATACAGAAAATAATTCTGTCAGATGTAATTTTCAGAGGTAGCATACCTATTTGGTTCCATTTTAGTGACATTAGATGTCAGGGGGTCTCTCAGTTTGGGGTTTTTCCACAGTTACATAAGCCACTGCTCATCTTTCCCAGCCTAAAGTAATAAATCATTATTATTGTTATGTCAAAGTGCATTCTATAGCACAGCCAAAAAAATCAATTACGTATAGTTGATGCACAGTCTGGTGTTCTTGGCAGCAAGTTTGCAAGTTATAGAAAGTCTTAAAATATGTGGAGTTCGATCCTCAGCTGCATGGGCTAAGCTAGAGAGGAGGACAGAGGTGAGGGGTGCCCTGCCTGGGGGCTTTTGCTCTGAATGAGGAAGGACAGAGGGTTTAAACAAGGTCTGCTCCTTAAATCAGCTCAGCAAGTTGACAGATTGTCGTCAGCATGCTGTCAGACAAGGCCAACTGCTGGAAAATAATCAGCGGGAGCAGGTAAGATAGAGCAAAACTGCAGTAGCAAATACTTTCTTTAAAAAGTAAACAATGTCCAAAAACATCCATCCACATTTCACACCGATGCCAGCAAGAAAGCAGTTCTCATGGGCAATTAGCTCAGTCATGGCAGCACTGGGAGGAGGCACAAACGGGCACTCTCCTCTCACAGCTGAACAGGAACTGCATTTACTTTCTCTAGCAATTCATGGAAATAAATCAACTAGCAGCAACACCGCCTGTGAAACCCAGCCCTGAGACCCACCATTCCTGGGAGCATGGCAGTGTTTTGCCCACTGGCATGGCAGCACTGAGATCTGGGTGTAGATGGGGAAACAAGAGGGGCTGCTGCCATTTCCCCTGATGAAGGCAGGTCTCAGCAACATCAGCACAGGATGAGCAGGTCCCACAGTCATTCCATCCCACCCAGGCAGTATGACCAGATTTCCCCCAGCACAGAGGTGCAGTGAGCCATGGCAGCAGTTGGACAGGCTGAAACCCTGGCAGCAGCATTCCCCAGCGAAATGGGGTCAGATGGCCACCTCATCTCCCCTCTCTCATCATTACTTCTATTTATCTTCCTGACAAGCGCAGTGCAGGCATTACATTTTGGTATGTCTAACCAAATCAATATGAGGCCAAAGCAACAACTAGAAAAGTTGGAAGAGAAAGAGATTACAGTGCTGCCCAAATCAAACACTGAGCTGGGGGAAATTCCTGCCCAGGCCATAAAAAGCAACCTCTGCAGCTCTGTTGCCCTGAGATGGATTGACGGTCTGCTCATGTCACAAGGGGTTAGGGTGAGGAACAGCCTGGAGTTGTTTACAATTTTGGGGCCCCCTCGACAGTTCAGTGGGCTGTCACCTCTGTGACAATCATCCTTCTGTGAATTTGCTCTTCCAACTCAGGCAGTTGCCTGCTACAAAAGCCCTCTGAGCAGCTCTCCCCCTTTCAGAAAGACCTTTGGCTCTCGAGCAAGCTGCATGTCGGGCAGCCTCCTCGTGCCCTGGCTGTATGTGAACAAAAGTGGCCTGTGTTTGCAGGGCTGGGCAATGTTTTTGCTCCAGGGAGTCTCACATTCACGTGCTGCCCACCATGCTTAGGAGCAGGGTTTCACAGGCAGTTGAATTGGCAGCTGGTTCACAGCACGTGTCTGACCTGCAAGACACAGGGAATGAGTGCCCCTTCTCTGTGCAGCACCACAACAGGCTGCTGGTCTGGCTGTCAGTCCCTCTATGGAGCAGGTTCCTAGGACACTCACCTCTTACAGCCAGTCCTTCTGATGGTAGCGGCAGGTACCCCAGTGCTGCTGGGAAAACTTGTGTACTTAGGAAGCCAATATCCACCAGGGTCAGACCCAGCTCTGGGACACCCTGCCGAGCTAAAGAAGAATGACTGCTGACATCGGTGTTAAGTTTCTGCTCTCCATTATCCTGTTTTTCTTTTTTTTTTTTTTAAAACATCCTTAGGTATATGGGAAAAGAAAAGAAAAAAAAAAGGAAAAAAAAGGAAGGTGGGAAGGAGGGAGGAAGGAAGGAAGGTTTGTATCTGATTTTGTAAACATTCTCTCAATTGGATGCAAATACTCACTCACTTTGGATGTCCAGTTCTGAATTTGCCTTCATGAGCCCTCTGCTGTTTTTCATCATCCATTCCAGCAGCTGTCTCAGAGCTGGCTTCTTATAATTCAGAGCCTTTTAAACCCTGGAAAAGCAAAATGCAGGTACCTTTTGGGGATTAAGAAAACATCAACATCCATGCGCATAGAAATGAAGACCAAGAGAAAGAAAAGCCAGAAAAGCGAGGGGCAGCTCTACAGCAGTGATATTTTGTGCCACTTGCAGAGTCAACCATGGAGGGTGGATGTGGCAGTTGTAGTACTGCCAAGGGTATGTGTGTGGAGGGAGGGCACTGTGTCTAGCTCCCAGTGTGCAAATCTAAATATACTGATACTTAAATATGATTGGCTTTAACAGGCTTCTAAGAAAATCCTAAGTAAACATAGCATGGCTCCTTTCCAAAGAGAATTTGCTGCAGTGTAGTTGTCCAAGACAGTCTGTTTTTATGACATTGCTGTGCATGGTCTACTAGCTGCATGTTGGTAAAACATGAACAAAAATGGCTTAGCTCTATAAAGTACTGGGGGGTGAAAATGTAAGCACATTTTTATTAATAATGAATTAGCACCAAGATAGGGAGTAGTCACATTAAAAGTGACAAAAACAGATGGAAAACTAGATCTTGCTGAGACTTTTTTTTTTTACAAGTTCACCGACTGTTGCTTTAACCAGCAATGCTGGTGCAGCAAAAGGATTCCTAATGAGTCACTAATGTATGATTGTTTAATTTTAACAGGCATGATCAATACCATCCGTTCCTTCTTTAAATGCTAAAGAACACTGTAATACAACAGATGTGGACAAACAGTACATTGCTATATAAAATTAGGCAAGGCATTAAATTGCTTACAAACAGCAGAGGAATCCGGCTGGACATCTTGACAAACAACCACAGGCAGCTGATAAATCTTGAATTGCCACCACCAGCCCACAGTATCTCAGGCTTGTACAACTACACCACTATCCTAATCACCCTAGAAAAGAAAGGTACCCTTCCAAACTCTTGCAATTTCTTGCAATTTCTTTCTCAGGACTCGTGCAGGCCCAACTGTGATTTCTAGAGAGCACATGCAAATTTTAGTAACACAAGCACATTTCTAGCAAGTACTCTCAGATGCAGTTACTATTAATTGGTATCCTCCAGCCCATTTTGGTCATGGTAAGAAATATTAGGGAAGGATCACCAACCTAGAAAAAATCCCAGTCCCCTGCTAACTCGTGACAGAGTAACATCCACGTTACCCAAGTTAGTTGGCAGGCTCAGTAAACCAGGGCCAGAAGCTGGGTTACTAACTAGCTTTCAGTCAGTTTGAAGCCACAGGAAAGCAGCAAACTTTGTTACCACAGGGCTTCACGTGCAACCTAATTCACTTCAAGGTAAAGCTTCTATTTGTTCTGCTCTTAACTGTTGTCAGAGAAAAAGGTGCTTACTAACAGAGATCCAATTCCTGACACCTGGTATCAGTTGTGTCCTGCTCCATTGTTTTTGGTGGACTGTGTCCTGAAATCATGAAATGCAAGTTCCTACTCTGGTAGGTACTGGAAACTCAGCATGGGGCTCAGTCCTCACTGGGGCTGGTGGCAATCAGAGGAGAGCTCCATGTACCCCTGGAGTGACCTTTGTGTGGAGCAGGGAATTTATGTGTCCTTTTGAATGTTCAGTGACAGGGCTATGATGATAGCTCCCTCACTCTGAGTGGGTGATGTGCCAGCAGCTCTGCCAGCATTGCCCACAACTGTGTGCCAGCAAGTACCGCCTGGGATGGATGGTAGGTAACACCTTGTTCAAAGGCATCTCTAATTTACAGTTTCTTGGCTCTCAGAGGGTACCATGCATTGCTTTGGGTTCAGCTTCCTTTATCCGTTTCTTCCTTTTTTTCTCTCTTGCACCTTTTGAAACACAAACTTTTTTTCCTCCTTTTTAATTGTGTGAAATCAACGTGGAGTGAAAAGGCCACGAAGAAACTTTCTGACGCCAACTGAGTCTAAGCTGTGTCTTTGTTCTCAGCAGAGCTAAAGACCACATTAATCAGAATCTTTGCTGACCTTGTCTTTACTACCTGAAGACTGAAAGACAAAAGCAACACAGTCTGGCCACATTTAAAAATTCAATTAAAAAATGCCAGCTGCCCAGGGATAAACATTATCATAGACCTCAGTGGGGTTAGTTGTAACTGTGATAAATGCAATGCCTTTTTGTCACTCTATTTTTATTATTTTTTTCCCAAAAGAATAAAGGCTAGGTTTTGATACTCCTTCTGATTATGACAACTGTGTATGTGACAGTTTGTTCAGTGGTGATGGGTAGCTAGTGTTGGGGCTTTTAATCAGGAGCAAAGTAAGAAATTCCTGAGAGGGATGGCAAGCTGAAAGTGGAGAAGTGAAGCTACTGAAGTGGACTTGAAGCAAAATGTCCCTGTGTTCCTTTTTTTCAGACTATGCTGGTCTGATAAAAATATTATCTTTTCCTATAGCCCTGGCAAAAGCAAACCAGACAAGGGGTGAGGAGACTCTGCTCAGAGCTGGACTTGGCATCTGGAGACAGAAGTGAGGTTAGGCGAGGGGTAACAGCACAACTCCTTCCCTAAGGATGAAACGGAGAGCCTTTTGTTGTGGCACTTGGCTGTGCCTTACTGGTTTTATTATTGAAATATTAAGCAAATGAGTGGATATCCAGTCAGCTGAGAACATGAGCAGCCAAACGGAGGGAAGAAAACCAAATGAAATCCCTTGGTGCTGACAGCGACAGGAGGAGAGGCAGCAGCTCTCCCTGTCCAGTGGCAGGCCCTGGGCCAGGTGGGTACCGGCTTCATGCAGCAAATTAAATAGGAGCAGGCGCATCTTCTCTAGGTTGAACGTTCAGTTACATAAAGGGCCAAATTCCTCTCAGAACATCCTCCGGCCCCGCCAGCTCCCCCTGGCCCTCTCCTTCCCTGGCTTGCCAGCAGCCTGCCTGTGGGGCTTCCTCGAGTGCTGCACCTTTATCCACCCGCCCTCGCTGGCTCTGCTCTCCCCTTCGCCCCTCCTGGGCTCGCTCTCACCCTGTGGGGGCATTCCAGGGATGCCCGTGGGCTGCAGAGGGGTGCGGGGGTACCTGCGGTGCTGGGAGGCTGGAGGGGCCACTGGCAGAGAAGTCCTGCTGGGTCTTCCCAAGTGTTGGGAGGTCACCGGGGAGCTGGTCCCACTGCGCCGCCCGCCAGAGGAGCTGCGGGAGTTACCGCTGTGTGGGGTGTTTCTGCCTTTGCCAGCAGACCTGTCCCTCTCCGAAGGCGTGTCTGAGGCTGTGCTGGAGGCACTGCTGCCTTTTGAGTTCAGATGCAGATTCGAGAGGTTTCTCATTAAACTGTGTGATATGGGAGAGGAGTTCCTGGAGTGGCTGATGGACGTGAACTGATGACTGACAGGAGCAGGTGTCCTCCTGACGGCTGCAGCATACGAGTCTTGGCTGTGAAGGTAGGGCAGGTAGTGGGTGACTGTGGTCGGGCTGTGGGGGTGGCCATGCTGGTGAGAAATGGCTTTTGCTATCTGATGCATGCGCAGTGTCTGCATCCACTGACTGTCAATGCCTGGCAGGGAAATGGAAACAAAGTCAGCTTTCTGTGAATTGATGGAAAACCACTCTCAGGTTTACCAAAGGTGTGAGGTTAGGTACCAGGGTTTCTCTCACAAGAACCTCAATGTACCTCAAACCACCCTTTCCCTCCCAGCCTTGAAGCAAATGGTCATAAGTTTGAGTATGTTCAGTGTTATAGATGAACATAGTGTTGGACTTTTAAAATAGCAAGTGATACAAGTATTTCTGATGCCAGTGCAGATTATGGAGTTTAGACTACAAGATACTTACTGAACCATCCATTTGACTGTTCAGGTGGGTTTCCCCTCCCAATGTTTTTAACCCAATCTGGGTTTAAACATATCCTGTGATGCTCTTGGCAACCTCAGCAGATTTCAACACAGCTTTCTTTAGAAAAGAACCTGGAGACCTCCAGAGCAGGCATAGAGCGGGCACCCCAAGGTACCGGCACTGCTGTAGCATCACCTTCCAGCTGCATCTCTCCCATCCAGCACAGTCATACTGTTTGCAGCCCAGCACAGCGAGGAGGCAAAGCAGACCCAGCGCAAATCCCAGCTGCAGCAGCCAGATTTATCTCCTCTTGCTCCAATTTCTTTTCAAACTGCTACACCACAACAACCAGAGCTACTTCAGTTGTTATTGTTACTACAAATTCAGAAGTCAAACCACTTTGCATGCAGCTTCATGATGGATGCAGAAAATCATCTCTGTATGTGGAAAAGCTAGTGAGGCAGCAGACTTCAGCCAGGATAGCTCAGACAGTGCTTAACTGTGAACAACTCAGGGTATTACAGTTCCATCTACACCTACTGTGACAGCCCTGGGGTTGTAACAAAAGTTGCAGCTCTCAGAGATCAGACTGAAGTGGTTTTGAAAGTCAGTCCTGTGGTTTCCATGAAAGCCTTTAGCAAATACAGTAGTAGTAAATTTTCCATTTGAACTGCAAAGGCTGCCTGGTTTGCTACTTTGTGGGTAGAGCAGAGACCAGGAATTCCTCTTATCCAGGGCCACGGCTCTGGCCAAAAATCCATGGGGAGCAGCTAAAATTATTTTGCTCTACAGAGGTTTGAATGATTTGTCCTTAAATATCGCTAATATCATTCAACAGGAAAGCATAACCCTCGCTGCCTCTTGCTGGAATGCTGCATTGACTGTAGGGAGTTTTGTGGGAGCTGGGTAGTGGCTATGTCCTTGTTAGGATTGCTCCTGTTAAAAATGTAATGGATGATCTCTTTCATTCCTCCTTTCCCCAGACTTTGTTTGAATCTAAAGAGATTTAAATCACTTCAACTTAATGTCAAATATGTCAAACGGCAACTGTCTTTCGTGTCATAGTGTGAGTGTGACACCAACACTGCAGACAGCTCCACCTGCACTGAGATGAACCTTCTTTCACAGAAAGACAGATGGGAATTGCCTACTTGCTTCTTAACCTCTATAAAACAGAAGAGTGGTATTGACTTTTTGCCGTTCTCCTCACACATGCCCTGCTCATGTCAACAATAAAGTTCACATGTATTGACTTACCTGAGTCAGATCTGCTCCGTGAATTCCCCTCTGAGTTGGGGACCGAGGTCTGTATCATGAGCTGTACTGTTTCAACCTCGTCCTGCACTTTCATCTTGCTCCAGCAGATAGCTTGGATGTGCCTGGTGCTTTTGGGAGCTCTAACATCACTCTGCTCAGGAAGGACACAACACACATGAGGACATAGCAACACACAACACCTAAGCTCTCCTAGGAGGGAACTTCCACGAGTGCCTGGGCAGCAGAAGTGTTTTCAATAAAGAATCTATTTCGCAAAACCACTTAGCCAGTTCTCAAGTATTTTTAGATTCTATATAATTTTGTCTGGTACTTCGTGATTATGCTAAAAATGTAGTAGAGAATAACTGTTTCAATTCTTGTACCATGTGGAGGAAAGATCTGAAGGCCTTCCTCTACAAACACAAAAATACATTTTACTAGTTCTATTAATGTGAATATCAAATGTGCACTGCTAAAAGAGGTAGGACTAAGCAGGTATTTTTGCAGGGGAACCCTCAACAAAATTTTCAAGAAGTACCAAACTCTTCAGTTTGTTGTTAAACTGTGAGAAACTTCAGGGTGAAAGAAAACTACTATTCTTCACATCTGAGACAAGCAAGCAAGGTCCAGGACTTCCATGTTTCTCCATCACTGCCTGAATACTTGCTCAGGACAGAGCTGGAATCTCAATTATTAGCCTCCTTCTGACACACAGCATTGGTCTTTATAAAAACACTATTGTAAGTAACTGTAAACCCTTTTAACAACAGCTAATTTCTATCATATCAAACTGTATTTCAGATTTTATCTTATTTTACTCTTGATTTCTCATTTTCTTTCTTCTCCTGTTGCTTCTCTGCTCTCCTAATTAGCACTTCATTGAAAAGATAAAAACCAGCCCCTTCAAGTAATGCAAACAACACTGACCATTACACTTCAAGCAAAAGGAGCTTTTCTCCTTGAGAAGAGCTGTCCTGGGCAGCAGTCTGAGGCCATTGTCTCTGTAAACTTCATTCAGCTTCTGCTCTGAACTTTAGATTTTACAATTAATTGCAGGCTGCTGAGACTTGATTATAGGATATAACAAAGCTAGAACATGCTATTTCCACACCTCCTGTGTAGGTTTTATCTTGGATCAACAATTTTATTTGTTTCTTAGAGCTTACCTCATATGTAACAACACATTCTACAGACTGGTGTTCTTCTATCCCGACAATCCATTTCTCCATTACAAATGGTGGCTGAAAAAAACATGGTGAGAGTTTTAAAAGGTGCTCTTCATCCCCTGCCTTGTTTTTGAAACACCCCAGACATTTCCAACATTTGCCTCTTTTCATCCATTCCCATATTGCTAACATCAATACCTTTCTTAAAATTTTATGAAAGAAAGTAATGTATTTTGGAAATATTTACTTCCTTGTTTACAAAAGGAAACTGAGAAGAGATTTCCATATATATCAGGCAGTAGGTATGACAATGTGGAATGTTTTCATAGGGGCATAAACCTTTTTTCAATTTTATGCATGTACAGGGGTTTTTTTGCTAGATTTACAGAGGCCAGCAAGAACAAATACGTAGAGATTCTCAAAGATATTCCTTGACAAAATTAAAAATGTTGAAGTATGTGAAACATTAATGTTGCTGTATCTAGTTGTTAGTTTATTTAAGCCTTTTTTTTAAGGAAAAATTGAAATGTCCAAGATTAAACAGAAAACTAATAATAACAAAACCAATCATAACAATAAAAAAATTACAAGTGTTTTTCCAGAAATCACTATTAAAATAGTATTAGCATGAATTATATATTATAATCTCTGTTGGCAAATATACCTATATCATATTTCCCTTAAAATTCTGTTGACAATCTGCTTTTCATTTTTTTTCCTTTCAAAAAATAATCAAAGGTTTCCCCCTCAATTTTACCCCAAAATTCACAGTTAAAAGCATTCAAGAGTTTGGGTGTTTTTACCAGTGCACCTAGAGCAGCATAATTGGTAATCAAGCTGTGTATTTTTTCAGTTAGAAATTTATTTTGCTAACTATTACCAAGTGGAACGTATTAATAAAACAAAAAAATTTAAAAAACCCCCAGCTAACAGAATGCTTTTTGCATTAACGAAACTTCTGCTGCTTAGGGAAAAGCAATCTAAGTGCTTGCTGGTAAGTATTTACAGGCAGGTTCTGAAATACAATAAAATGCCTAGTGACACTGAATTGCAGCTGTTCAATGATGTACTGTCTGCAATGGGTTTCAGTCTTTGCAATCCACTGTTGCATGAAAGAGAGTTTTAGAACCATGCAAAAGTTCTAAAACCACATTAAAAAAAAAAGAGAGAGGAAATAACCCATAAAAGTCCCAGACAAATCACATGAAGTTTCTGGAACATTTAAAGCAGTTTCTTCTCTTGAAAAAGAAAGTAATTTTTTAAACATTCTTTTCTTTAAAAAGGGTAATAAATTCAGAGGATATAACATGAAATTAAAACAAGAAAATATAAATTAGTTCCTTCTCATATTTTTCTATTGTTAACATTACTGTCAGCTTAAAGGAGAACCAAACACCTTACTCCTATTATGATACAAATCTGTTTAAAATGTGCATTTTATTTAAAAGCTGTCAAGAGATTGAGCTTCTGCAAGCACAAAAGTCGACTGCTGTGGTATTTTAATGTCTTTGTTTGAGATCTGTGAATTCATGAAAGCTTTAAGGCTGTAAATACCTTTGTCATCTTTAAAATCTCTACATCAGGTAGGTTAGTGTTGAATGTCACATCTTTTATGTAGGTTATTGCAATTTCATCCCCGTCCATCTCCATGTACATTTTCCATTTACAATCCTATGAATAATAAAAAAAAAAATGCTGGATTGTTAGAATACAAATAGAAAAAACCAACAAACAACAAAACCCAAAATGAAACAAAACTGAAAGCTGAAACAACCCAAAATCTAATCCTCAATATATGAGGAGAAAAAAATAACCCAAAAGAAAGTTAAGGGACATATACATATTTTAGGATATGCATGTTTTCCAGTACAAGTGTTGATAATGGAAAATCCTCAGTTCTCTTGTTCACTCTTCTCTTAGCTCACCCTGAGAGATAGCTGCCTCTCAGGCAGGTCTGGATGTCTTCAGAGGTTTGGATTCCCTGCAGCACCTCACCTGGACAGACAGCCTGTTGGAGCAGGCTTGGGAGCTCTGCACACCCACGGGGAGGTGGAGGGACAGGGCAGTGGTGGGAGCTGTCACTTGGGGTCACAGTCAGTGCTGGCAGCCAGCCCCAAGAACATTGTCCTGCTGAACCCAGGAACAAATGACCAAAGGGTCTGTGAAACACCTTCAAGACTCAAATAATGGGCAAGAGGATGAGCTTGTTATTATAGCTCCGTTATTTCAGATACTGAGTGCCCAGTGAGGCACTGAGCATCCTCAACTTCAGTTCACCTCCAATTGCACTGTTAATTACAAGCAAGCTCAGCTTAGAAAATAATCACAGTGAGTCTAACAAACCAAAGCAATAAAAGGTATTAATTCTTATCCTTAAATAATCCCCTGAGCTGAACAGGGGGCCAACATCCAATACTTTGCACGGGTGTGAGCCTGCAGAAGGTAACAGCTCTGGCAGCATCCTGCAGGACATCCTGCATCAGCTGAGTGCTGGAGCTGGGGTTTGTGTCTGTTGCCAGAGAGGCTCCCATTGGAGACCGGAGACTGCCTGCCCACGGTCCAAAATAGCCAACATTTGCTGGTGTGCCTGGCAGGTGCTTTGGAGATGAGGTGCCGTCCAGTGCACTGAGCTTCTCCAAAAGTCTGAGGGACAACAGGACTGCAGTGAAGCATTGTGTCTCCATCTCCATATGGGAAAGAGGGAATCTTTCCTTCACAGTGGCAGGAGGTCTTGAGACATACTAGGCACTTAGGAGTGTCTGTGTCTGGCAGGTGTGGTCTCAGCACTTGCCGGAGGCACTCTTCACCTCAAATCTGCTCAGAAAATGCAAAAACTTTCAATGGTGACACAGACGGCCGCTTAGGGGACGGGTCACAGTTGTTTGCACACACAAACGTACAGCAGCCTAAAAAGTATGCATTTGCACATGAGATTATCTGCTAGTGTTTGCATGTGCACCTCTCATAAGAGTAACGTAGGAGTGTAGCCCTCAGAAGTCTCAAAGCTTTCAATCAGGCATTGAATCGGCAATATAAAAATAAAAGAAAACTGAAGTATAAACATTTCCAAACTGCAACAAGAAATTTTGTTCATGACAGGATTTGGCCCTGCATGTCCATCTGTCCCCACTGAAAGCTTCCATATTTTATGAGCAGAGTGGATGTGTGAGTTGGTTTTCGCATTGTCCTGGTGTGAGTTTGAGTGATGCGAACTGCAGTTCAGTGGTGAGGGCACCAGACCAAGACTCAGAGGCACCAAGCCCAGTTTCCAGTTGTGCTATTGGCTTTCTGTGCAACCTGATAAGGTGCCAAAGCTGCCCTGTGCCTCCGCTTCCTAATCTCTGTATCTCTTTGCACATCTCTTTTCTGTCTTGCTTTTTGGGTTTGTGAGCTAACTCAGGCTAATGCCTGTCTTGTCCCAGGCAGTCACAGCACGACACCCTGGCCCTGACATGAGCTGAGGGCGGCATGTCCCTACGTAACTGAACAGCAACAGCGAAGAGAGTTGTCTCTGACTCCTCCTTGTCCCTTGAGCTATGCTCCTCTCCTGGCCCACACCATTCTTGTTGTCAGCCTTTTTTGCAGGACTTCCTACATTTGTGCTATTGCAAATTGAACCTGAGGTTAGAGACAGGAAGCTTGATGACATTTGTAAGTTTTACAAAACCACCTGAGCCAAGGAAAACAAAAATTGACAGAAAGTACTATCCTCCAGTTAGTTCAGCACATCTCCTGCCGTAATACCAGTGCCAAGCACCTGAGAGCCAGAGCTGCACCTTGTGCCACGGCTCCTCATGACTCAGGATTTTGTGCTGTTCACTCACATTTCCCTACAGACTAGATCTGACAAACATGATCTCATTTTAATAAACAAAATAAATCAACCAGCCATCTCTAAAGAAAAGGCTGACAAGCCATGTACATCCAGGGTGTGTCAGGTGGGCACCTGCCAGTGCTCAGCCCCTTGCCGGATTCACCGTGCATGCAGGAGCCGCTCTCCATGCCGTAACGAATCAGGCTGCCCCACGCAGCCGTGGATGCACAAGCCCTGCACAAACACTGCCTTCCCCAGATGTTCAGAGAAACACATACACTCTCCTGTCCTTCAAGCCCAGTCCCCAAACCTTTGGTCCTCCTTGGAGCCCTCTACAGCCACACTGCGCAGATACCAAAAGGGCAAGTTACCACATCCTCTCTGGTCACCTAAAAATACCTATCTTGTTTTATTTAGCAAGGTTTCCATTCTGTGTTATTGTAAAATAATCACTGGAAAGGAGAAAGAGAAGGAAATAAAGAAGGGCAAAAAAGGGAAAGAGATGCTGGGAGGAAAAGAGAAAAATTATAAAAAAGAGAAAAATTATAAAAAAGAGAAAGGAAGGAAAGAGGAAGGAAGGAAGAAAAGAGAAAGAGAGAAAGAAAGAGAGAAAGAGAGAAAGAGATGGAAGGAGAAGCAGATGGGTGACTTTAGAATCAAGGCACTTGGGAAATATCTAAGGTAAGTAAGTGGCTACTTGTTTTACACACCTGGTAACTATTTTGTTCAACCACACAGTAAATAATGCAAGATTTGTGTGCTGCAGAAAGAAATGGACATATTTCACTGTTTTCCAGTGGAATTCTAGGTTCTTATAATAGGAGAGAGATGCTCATCCACTTAAGCAAAAATTTGGCTAGAATAACCAAGCATATGAATTTCAATTCTTTGATGAATTGTAGCCATAAGGCTTCTTGGATTGAGACTACATTTAGCACCAGATGTATGTGGGAAAATAATTTGGAAATGGAAAGTGTCTGGTTGATAAATATGCTTACACGAGTCCTTCAAAGAGACTTCCCTGAACATCTTGTCATTCAAGCATTAAAATATCTCCCAGTATTTACCTGCTTGATTTTGATTTAAATAAAGAATTCCAGATTTTTGTTTTAAAAAATTATCTAGTGTCAGAAATGACAGGCAACCAGTTCTGAAACCAGCAAAACTTTGTGTGAAAACATTTTCAAATAACACTTTGATAAAGTAAAAAAATCAGCACCTTCTGAAAATGATTCTAGAAAAGAAAATCACACATGTATTTGAGCCGCTTCTCCTCAATTTCAAACCAGAAAATAAAAACACTTTAAAACTTAAGTCTCCAGCTTACTGTGATGACAAGATTCCTTTAGCCCCATATGCATTAACATCTGCCAAAAAAAAAATAAAATGAAGGGGAAATGAAAAAGATCAGGCACAGGCTCTAAACAACAAACATGTGTCCTGAAACAACTGCTTAAAACCCTTGCTGGGGAGGCACTTCATTTTTCAAGGGGGCCCAAATCCAGGATTCATTTTAAACCCCATGGTTGGAATGAACTTTTTTGGTTTTTTTAAAGATTGAAATAAAAATGGAAACAGCATTGTAGCTGGTAACTGGATATTAGAAGAAAAGTAAGATGTAGCACGAGATGAAACAAATATGAAAAAAATATTGGTCATGCTGATACTAAAAGTAGTAGCATGTTGATGATTTAGGTCCCCAGAAGCTCTTTTACGTTCTTAGCTATTATCTATCTCAGCTGCTGAAACCTGCTGTTTTAAAGGCATTAGAGTTGAACATCTACTGACAGCACTTGGGTTATTTATCATTATGTATCACCCTGCTACACTATATTTTATTATACTGGATTTAAAGGAAGATAACACAATTACGGTTAATTTGCTTCTCTTCTTTATATATATAGTGTCATGACCCACCACAGCTTTGTCCCATGAGATATTTTTAACCAAAAAGAAATCCACAAGAAACTCTCCCTAAAAATTCCATTAATAACCTCTTGTAGCATGTATAGGTTGCAGGGTCTGGAACTAAGAATGTTTTAATCTCTTCAGCAAAACAATGTCTCATAATGATGTACAGGACTATTGCTGCACTGATGAAGAATCATACATAATTCAGCACCTTTCACTTGGCACCACTGTGATATCCTCATTAGCAGTGGCTCACAGTGGCTGTCAGATGGTGTCCATGCGAATGCAGGCATTATATTGTCTTTGAGATGTGCAGCTGCTTCCATGACACTGCCAGTATATAAAAACATGACGCCAGTTTGTTTTATTTAGTGCTAAACCTTCCAGTTTGTAAAAACAAGGCTGACACAGAGCCTGACATGAGGCAGTGAAAATAATTAGCTCTCATTTTCTCAGCCTCCTATTTCCTTCTCCCCGCTGTGTTCTCTTTCCACTAAACCACCACATGTCAGTCGAAATGGGAGGCAATTAGTGGGCTCATTTCAGTCCCCACAACTGTGCTGAAAAGAAAGTATTTATGATGGCACAATGAACAGCTGAAAGATTAAATAACATTTGCCTTTTGAAAAGAAAATGACTTCTAGCTAAATGGGCAATTTTTGATTATTCTCAAACAAGCTTAGAGTAGTTGGTTTTTAAAATACAAGAAAGGAAAATGAGTCATTTTTAGGTGAAAGAATCAAATAAAACTTGACACAGTAATGCAAATAACTGATGTTTTATTGCAAAATATGTAAATGTGTTATACCCTTAACAATGGCTGGTGTCTCAGGTCAGGGCAGGCTGCTGCCAGCCAGGCTCCAGCAAGAGAAGGTGGCTCCACCGCCGGTTTTGTTTCAGCTGTGCAGGCAGAAAAAAAGAGGGGCGGAGGGGAGGCCTTGCAAGAGAGATGGTCTTAGAACGTACAGAAACAAAGCAAGCAAAAGATATATTTATGTTATCAGTTGCCTGGGTGCCTCCTTCGAGCTGGAGCCCCTACTCCTCTGCGAGGCAACAGGCACTGACTGGCTGAAGCTTCGCCTGGAGAAGCACGAGGCCTTTTTAACACCTACGCAGCCCAAGCAGCAGTACCAAAAATATCTGCCGCCTGACAACTCCTTTCTTTAACATCCAGCGCTGTAGAGCTCTGTGCCACAACACAGTGGGATATCACGGTAAGCACCGGGCATCACTGCGTGCTGGGGCTGGTGCCTGAGAACAGGGACTTGCAGCAGGTGAGAGGAGAGCTCTGCGAGACCGTAGTGTTTACCAAGAGCTGCCTTTGACATGTGATCAGAAGGAAACAGTGGTTGTTGCAATCACAGGCATCATCCACAGGAGCACTCTGCTTGTGACAGCAGGATCATAAAGGTGGAAGAACAAGAAATATGAGTCCCTTCCCTGAGGGCTGCGTGGGTGTCCTCCTGTACTGTCCCTGCCCTCCAGTGCCATTTCCTGTGGATCACTCATGGGAATAATGCGCTGGAGCCACATGGACCATGTCCCCACTCATGGTGGAGACTTCTCACACACTGGGGCTGCAGGGGACAAGGGTGCACAGGAACACTGGAAACGCATGGCAGGGCTGCTGGGATGTCCTGTGCGTGCTGGGAACAAAGGCTCCTCTTCCAGGCCTTTGTCTGGAGAGCATGTGCCAAGCCTACAAACCACTCGGAACCTGTCTGTGCTTCTGCAGACACATCCGTGACCAAGGCTGCATGTGAGAGATAATGTGTGGAAGGCATCAAGTTAATTCAGTGATCAAGGTATAAACATAAATCTTGAGATTAAAAAGTCTAGAAAGTCAAGTGAGCAAATTACCTAGCTGAAAAGTCTATATGGTTCTTCAGGGCTGTGGAATAACTTCTAATGGGAATCCCCTGCATAGCACTGCCTACACAAGGATTTTTAAAGGTGTTGGCTTGAGTTTGACCTCAGTTACATGTGGATGCTACAGCTGGAGCAATCCCAGTGGAAATGATAAAGTTATACCAGCTCCACTTCATGCAAAAACAATACATGGTCCAGAAAAGCTTTTTTGAAAGAATACAAGGAGCTCTGATTCACCTGCACTGATTCGCCTTCTTGGCAGACTATATTAATCAGTTCTTAGTGGTGCTGGCAATATTTTAATGTGGCTGTGGTTTTACTTTACAGCTTAGGTCATTTTTTGTGTTCCTTTACAAAGAGTTTACCCCTTTACTGACTACTTGTTAGAATAGGAGCAAATCTACGAAAATGGCAGACAAACACAGCTACTCTGATTCTTGCACTATTAGTCTTTAGTCCTGAAAGCATTGTGCTTTGAGATGGAATTAAAGAGAGAGGATTTAGAAGGTGAGGTTTTGAGAAGTCAAGCTACTTGCAATTATCTTGAAAAGGAAGGGTGAGATAAAACCAATTCCTCTTCCAGCTTTACTTTACTGAAGTGGGTTAAAATACCTACAGAGCATGGGAAATATATGTGAACAAAAAACTACAAAAGTAGAATTTCAAATTCTAGACCTTGGCCCTAGCTTTATTTTTAAGAACATAAAGAAAGGATTTATGAGTGTTGATATAGTGGAAGAGCAGAGGAGAACAGGCAGCAGAAATGGTCTCAAGCACTTGTGAAAGTGCATTCCAGTTCAACTATTTCAGTACTGTTTTTTCTGGTACTACGTGCATTTTGCCAGCCTGGGCTTCTCCACATGAAGAGCTGGTCAAAACATCTCTCTAAAGTAGAATTATTAGTATATTCATTTCTGCATTACATATTTAAATAATAGCATTAAAATATATCCCAGTTTGGATATTCAAGCCTAGAAAATAATTCACAGAGTTAGCAGACAGTTTTGAAGAAGCTCTGCTCTTTACCTTGTCAAATGCAGGGACAGGTAACGGGGGAAAAATAAGGTGAAATGGTGAGCCAACTTCAAGGCTTTGTGTTCAGATATAGGTCAAATTATGACACACCACGTAAAAAATGAGAACATTTAATGGCATGGTAAAATCTGCCCTTTTGAGGACCAAAACTAAAGAATGCATCAATAGAAGGCAAAAAGACTGTAAGCCATTCTTCTCACGGGGTTGGGTGATTCATCAGTGCAGAGCCAACACAGCTCAGACACCTTTCCCTGATTGGGAAATTTTAATGAGCCACCAAGGATAAGAAAGCCATTGAAAACTCCCTCTGCAGTTCTGCAAACCAGTTAAAGCCACAATTGCCAGGGCTTGTTGTTTTACCCTCCATGTTGGAGTTAATTGGTGGTCCTCTACATTTGTTTTTAATTTGTGGGAAAAAAAAATAAAATGTCTAAACCTATCACCTTTAAGCTCAGTGGGAATTGTGTACAGAAAGGTCATTAAAAGGCAGTGAATGGAAGTAACCACATAACTTGAACTACAAGAGTTGGAAAAAAAACCTCTAAAAACCAGGTTAGTTTTGCAATGCTCACTCCTTATGCATTCGGAGAGCACAAAGGTCAACTGAGCTTTTATTGCCTCCAAAGATGCAGCTAAAAAGGGAAGGAAACTGTAATGAAATGACTGCATCTGTCAGCTGGTGGAAACCAACATAATCCCACTATAAGATGCAGTTTAAATTAGACAACAAATATGAGGCTGGCAATAATGTGTACTGGGAAGTCAATGTTTCATTCAGTGTACAGACAAGGCTGAACATTCAAATGCTGACCTGAAGCATATCCACCAGGATCCTCAGTAAAAGGCACTGGCATTCCTAAGACCCTTAAGTTTCTGCCTGCTTATGAAGAAGATGCACTGGCTGTGCTGATGAGGCACAGTGCAATGCCAGGGAGGGGACACACCTGTGCCCTGAGGAACCATCTTCACACTGGAGATGGTGCTGTGCACCCTGACCAGCCAAACACATCTGAAATAACCAGCACCCCTGAAATAGTTTCTGTATACTGGATCAGTTCATCCAGCACTTTCATACCCGGTGGTATTGCTGTATGTCATGCTGTACACCAATGCTGCACCCACGCCAGAGCTTCAATTTGAATCAGGAGAGCACTTTTGTCCCATGTGTCCGTCCTGTCCCATGCTTCAGCAGAGCCACCTCTGATGGCCTGGGTGGGCTTGCTTCCAGGTGCAACTACACCAGGAAATGTTCTACAATAACTAATGGGAACTCAGCCCAGGAGACGAGCCCACAGCCAGCCTGGTGTAAAACCTTCCAGCATGACCAGTTTCCCTGTACAGAGCCCTTCCTGCTGCACTGCACCACCTCCTTGCTGAGCCTAAAGCCTCCCTTGATGTACACAGGTCTAGCAGCCTCCACGTTGCCCAGGGAATGCATATCCTCAATGCATAACCCAGATTTGAGCTTACTGACCCTTTTTCCTCAGGGCTAAAACTGGAGAAATGCTTCTTAGCTAGGCAGCCGGCTATAGGCACTGATTAGGGTAAAGTTCCTCTGAGAAATTTATTTTTAAACTGATGTAGGCCAGCTTTTTAGCTATAAAGATGGTGGAAGGTATGATCCCAAGTGCTTCTGCTGACCCAGTTTTACAGGAATAGGCACCACTTTTTTACAAAAACAGGACAGTAAAAAGAAGTTTAAACCTCTCGATTTTGGTTTACTCTCTATCTCCAGTTCATTTTGGAACAAATCTGGATGGCAGCAGTAGCTGGCTCTGAGCAGCCTCTAGGGGAGCTACAAGATCGTATCCAGGGGTTTTCAAAGAAGCAAGCTAGCCAAATTTTCTATATTGTATGTACCACACCAGTCTTTGTTAGTGTTACGTTTAAAGCAAATTACTTGCTCATGTTTGCCCCAGCATCCCACCCAAAAGCTCAGATGATCTACTTCTTGCAGTCCACTTTTTAAAACTGGCTCTGCTGCAACATCTTTAAAGAGAGGTACAAGTTATCGTGCAAATCTCAGACAGATGTTTTCAGCCCAGACAAATTCAGGTGATAAATTGCACATTCTCTGGAATGACATCACCAAGCACACAGGGTGCTGCAGCAGGGCAGCTGACAGGGAAGGCATGCCTGGCAAGCAACCATGGCTTCAGAGGGAATAGCTTCCTTAGAAAGGGGGCCTGACAGCACACAGAGCAGATAGGACCAATTAGGAGCTCACAGGGAAGGCAGGACCAAATAAAAAAGGTTGTCAGAAACCTGCAGAGGTTATGTCAGTGCTACACAGGCCCATTGAACTAACTATGTCCTCTCATAAAAATTCATCTTCTGTCCCACAGACTCTGGCACACTGTCTCATTTGCAAATTTTGCTGTCATGACTAAAACATCTACTCGTCCTCAGACTTAGGGAGGTGTTAGTACAACACGAATTTCTGTCCAGTGCTCAGAGGTCTATTTGCTCCTTCTCTTGCTTTTTCTGAGAGGCGGTTGCTCACCTCTTTGCACTATGACTCACAGCCCATATTGGAAATGGAAGGGAGATTTGAGCTATTTCATGGACATTTAGTTCTCTGAAGAGTTAGTTGCACATGGGAGACAAGAATGCACACCTACAAAAAGCAGCTGTACAGCAGCATAAGCAACATGCATTCAAGTACACTGAGACAGTCTAAGTAATTCACATAGTGATAAAGAAGATTTTTATAGGGGAAAAAAAGTACTTAGGATAAAAGAAACAAACTAAGAAAGGAAATCTCCAGACAAAAAGCTTTTTCAAATTGATGAAATGATTTCAGTACAAATTCCTACTAAGTTCAAGCCTAAATGCTTTCTCTGCAAGCCCCACCAAGTACAGAAATCAAGAGACTTCTGCAAACAATATGCCCTGAAAGCAAAGCAGTCAGATAACACAAGATGAAAGTCAGCCTCCCACAAGTTTAGGGTGGACACATAATGCAGATTTATCAAATACAAAAGGAAACAAATCCTGCTGTCACAACCCCTGACTCTAGCTCAGAAATGCTTTGCACACCATTTCCACATAGATGATTAATTCTAAACCCCTTGAACTCAGAGTCCATGGCAAGCTGGATAAAGAAAACAAAAAGCATGGGACAAACCTCACTCTCAAGAAAAAACAACGTGGTGGAAATCTTTTGCTGGAACATCTGGAGTCATCAGTGCTCCTGTTACACAGAGTGTAATGAGAGATCCTTGAACCAGCTCGGCTTGGAGCTGAGGTTTGATTAGGACATGGCATGCTGGCAATTGCCTTTTACCAGCTGATGCACAGTAGTTTTGCTATCGCGGATGAGCTGCAACTACCCCTCCCTCCTTCCCAAGTACCATGAGGGCACAATCACCACCAGGACCAGTCCTGTCCTGCCCAGCCAGCAGCCATGCATACCATGTATTTTCCAAACCCTTCTTGGATGCATAGAACGGTATGTCCTTTCTGCTGAGACAAAAGTAGCAGTTTGTCCACCAATATCAGGCATAGGGCACTGCTCAACTGTCAGTGAGGCTTTTTTTCCATAAATGGACTGTTATTTCGCACCCATTGGGACAAAAGGAACAAAATGAAATCCTGAATTACAAAAATTAGTTAAAAAAATTGATCAGAAGGAAACAAAAGCTTTAATTTAAAGCTTTCTGTACCACTCATCTCTTCCTTGCCTGCTCTGGGGTGCAGTTCCCCATCACAAATGCAGCCCCATTGGCCACCTTGACATTCAGTCAGCACTTTCCACAACCAGAGGATTCTCATGCCAATTTATCCTTTTGGGTCCAGAACATACTGGACCCTCTGAGTAGTGACTGTTAACCAAACCAATTGATCCAGCTTACCTTTGGACCATTTCCTGGCTTCAAGTGATAACCAAAAACAAGTTCAAGATTCACTACTTTCTCTATGTTTTCTTCAGCTCCACCTGCAGAATCCTGCCAAAAAAAAAGGCAAAGTGAGACTCTACATCTACCACAATCCACTGGGAGACAGGAGCACAGCCTTTGGTGGCATAAAGGATTTGCCTTTCAGATGCTACAAGACTGGCAGGCAGCAGGAAGGAGACATCATACTCCAAGAGGGACCATGGCTTCTGCATGGGTTTAGGGTGTGCAGTGGGTGGCATCTGGGAGATGCTGCACAATTTCTGCTCCTGATCAAGCTGCTCTGGCATGGCATGGTGTCCCTGTGAGTACTGTGGCAGCCTCTGCCACTGGAATTGCAGCTGGCACGGCATGGCAGCAAAGCCTTGAGTTTCATTTTCCCCTTCAGGGAACAGAATTTTGCTATATGCAAATTTACTGTAAGTGGATTTCACTCTGTAGCTGTGCAATAAATTATGACTAGGCTTTGGGGTCTAGAATTGCTGATTAGTTCACTGAACTAAATCAGGCAAATATTAGTTTTAGCAACCCCAAGGTTCTCAAACACTCTCTCCCTTTTGCTTGGCTCTTGTTACCAATATCAGAAAACCAACAGGTTAACATAGGGGTGACTAGACATTATAAATCATCCTTCTTTCCTATAACATTAACAAACTGAGGAATGATGGGCTCAGTCTGGGCCAGGGGTCTGCTGTTCTTCAGTGGTGAGCAGTCAGTGGCACAAGGAATGGCTCTTAAAAGTAATTTCTGATTAATGACAGCAAAGGAATTGCAACCAGTAGCCTTTTAATTTAATTCCATTGGTTCCATGATAAAATCTTAGAGCCTCATTGAAAACAACTTTTATTATCTTATTACTTGTTCTGACCCATCACTGCTGTTGACCCTTTTTGCATTTGTTAGAACTCCCTGTAGGAACTGCTGTTTCACCCTCCCCTGAGTGGGAGAAAGTTGAGACATGAGAACAATAAAATATTCATACCAACACGAGAAGCACTTCTTACATAAACAATGCAACTTACCTTAATTAATGGTGGAAAATGAAAGAGATTTAGGTAGTCATGGGTTAACTTCTCGATAGCAGTCTAGGGAAAAAAAAAAAATCAACAAAACCAGATGGGAGTTATTTAGTATCTCATACTGCAAATACCAACATGAAAAAGAGTGAAACTCCATGTGCACTGTGTTTTCACTGTGGATACATCAGGGCATGTGAGAAGAGTTTAAAATACAGCCCTGTTCTGGAAACTGTTGCGGTAGATTGGCCCCATTTTGCATTCAGAATCAGATCTGCTTAATCAGAGAAAGAGATGTTCGGGGGGTTGTTTTCGTTGTTTTTATTTATGCTCAATCAACCCAGGAAGCTGAAATCATTCATTTTGGGCATTATTGACTTTATTAAGTTTCAATAATTTTCCCTGTAGGAAACGTAAATTAAATATATCAGTAATGGTGTGTGGGCATGGAAAAAATGGCTGATGAGCAAAAGAGGAATAAATCTGTGTGACTTATGAAGCTAAATGTGCAGGACTAGCAATTAGGATACAAGTATCTCTTTACTAGCAAATTGTGATCTAAAATGATTGAGACCCAGCAGAATTATAGATGCTGCTTTTAGAGAAACCCTTTTCCAAAGCTGCCAGAAAACTGAACTCTCTCCTGTGGCTACAGTATTAATACCATTAACTGCTGTCTGACCACATTTTCCAGACCATGATTTTCTTAATTCATTACAAACATTAGATATTTAGAACACTGTGAAACAGAGCTTTAAGAAGCTCTGAAAGAGCTTCTGAAAGAAACCTGGCTGTCAATCAGCTTTAAAGTTGTCCAACAGAGTTTTGTTAGTCCAAGTATGCTTTACACTATAAATGAGATATGAAAGTTAAGAAGTTCAGAGATTTCAGTTCAAATAATTGTTTTAGTATCTGCTTCTCCCTCAGCTAAAGGGAAATCTCTCTGAATATACCCAAGTTTTCTGCTGATCCCTCCTGGGTGAATCTGTAGCAGAACTGCCAGTCTAGCTCATAGGAAAACCAAAAACTACAGGAGTATAAAGACCACAGCACATTTTCATGCCTCATAAGACACTCAGGTTGCTTTGGGTTCTAGATCGGTATGAACCTGTAATTATTTATTTTAGACACCAAATATGTTTTCTATGTAGCTTTGTCACTTTCTTTGTTAATACTACTGAAAACTCAAAGACTGCTTCTTAATATTCACACTATAACCTACTGCAACATTCAATATATGCTGATACCTTTAAATGGATGATGTGTCCTCTGGAAACAATTCCCATGTCCTTTAAATCCTCTTCTTCTAGAAGAAGCAATTGTTTCCCAGTGATATGATGTTCCTTAAACAAGCTAGCATAGACACTCATTTCACCAGAAGCATCGCCTTAAGATAAAAGAGGTTATTCAGAAATCCATAGGGCACTTTATTAGAGGGGGAAAAAAATGAACAAATGTATATATGTTCATATATGTGAATATGAAAGTACCTTTTCTAGTAAGTTGTTGCATCCAGAAAAACTGCAAAGAAAGAGGAATCAATCTTGAAGTTCACATTAACAAAATTTTGTATTACAGTTATTTGGAGTCCACAAGTACATTCTTTTTTTAAACAAAATTTAAAAATATTTCTTGTTTTGGGTTAAAAGGACTCAAGATTCATCAATGCAAGTGATTACTTCTTTTTATCTTTTCAAAATTGCCTTCCATTTTGCAGCCACCTTCCTCGGTTTATGGTCACGAAGAACAGAAACCACCAAAGCAGCAGCTGAGCAATGTCATGTGCTAAAAGGCCTGAAGGAGCCAGGGCTATTACGGCTTTTGCGTGCTGGTTTTCCAGACAGTCTTTCAGTAAACATCAGCTAAACGACCCCATGATGCACTACGCACAAAGAGAGTGCTAGATAGGACATCAAAATCATTATGACACATCACTATGCCAGAGATAAATCACTGATGTGTCTTGTTTAGCCTTTTAATCAAATAAAAAGGTAAAAAAGACTCAAGGCCATTATTGATATGAAAGAGAGATTCCACATGCCTTAAAACCCCCTTCACTTTTCTTCAGTTAATTTCATTCCAGGTGGCACACAGTGGGATAACACCTTCAAAACTGTTTTGTCCTGTCCAGGGTCAGGTCTTTGGGCACTTCCACATCCCTTAAATGTTGACTCAGGAGTGCCCTCCTGGCTGCTGACAGCTCCCAGCTCCCAGTATTTTCTGGACTTTGGAGAACGTGGCTGTTTTATGATGGTAACTCAAGTCCTTAATTTACTTACATTCATTTATAAGCCATTTCTAGGACACAAGTTTCACCAAACAAACAACAGTGAAATCTCACCTGGATGTTCTGGTCCAGCCTTCCCTCCCTCTGTACCCACTGTAATATGCTAAGAGAGCTCCAGCAGCACGATGCTGGCCACATTAACACAAAATACTCACCACATCTTCTTCGGTCCATGCATAAATATCAAAGGAGGGCAGCAACTGTGTGAGAGATATGAATTGAAAAGAAAACCATCTGACCATTTTTATCCCCTCCACCCAAATTTTACTCTGGTGCCTGATCTTATCCTGTTCCTTTTTCCCTGCAAAATGCAGGACTTAGGCTGCGACTCATTGACATACTAAACCACCAGATTCACACTGATCATGGGCTGGCTCCAACAGCATGTTGTTGGTGTTAAATCGATCCCATCACTCTATGCAGATAAAATTACCAGCAGATCCCCAACAGAAACAACTTAGGAAGCAAAAGTAAACTGTCCAACGGCAAGACTCTCTAGCTGCCTCTCCTCTTGGCTCTGACACTTGGGAAGACTTTTGCTTTTTTGATTTCTGCAATGAAAATAATGCTGTGATTATGACTCCCTCCCAAATGATTGATATTTTCTACAAAAGGAAGGAAAACTGTCACTGGACAGCAATGAAAGCAGAATTTGGAGGCTGGTCTCTACAGCTAGTCTTCCTGTCCATGCACAGACAAGTCTCTCTTGGTTTCTGTCAACACTTTTTAACTGCTCCCCTAAGGCTGGGGGAGTGCAGCAATTCCCAGCCTCCTCCAACACTGGACACAAAATGGTGTTAGCTCTTGAAGCACTAGGAAACCATGGAGGATGCACAGGGGAACAGGTGCATTAAACAAAATTCTGGGATGATTTAAAAATTGACAGAGGAGAAGATGTCACTGTAATAGTGATTGCCATTTTACTCATTCAAGCACACAGTATCCCAAGCTTCAGCTTCTTGGCATTTCTATCCAGCTTAAAGAGTTAACATTAATTGTTGTACATCCGTATTTGGACTGTCAGTGTCTCCCAGAAGCTCAATACCATGATGTAGCTGCTACCATGATGTAGCTCTTTGATGTACATATTAGTGACTTTGAGAGACTCAGCTCTGTCGCCACCAGCCCCGATGGCTTTGTTCCCTCCTCCAGAGCTCTGCCACCCAAGTTCCCCAACCTCCACCCACAAGCCAAGCACACCCCCTTGGCAGGCACTCACCCCTGCCCACCTCCAGCTGAATACTGAGCCCCAGGACAGAGTTGCTCCTTAGGTGCCTTCCTGGCACTTCCTTAGCACTTAACTGGCTTTCCACGCACGACACCAGGGTCTAGTGTAATGGGTTCACAACTTTCAGCCATCACTGTAAAACACTCTTTGCAGCATCCATGTGAAACCCCCGCTGAATGACTTGTGATTGCCCAACATCACTTGACTTCTGCCTCCATATCTATTGACTTTTTGCTGCCCACCCCACTTTGAGGACTTTTCAGATTGTCTTCCTATTCCTCCACCAATGTCTCACTCAAATCTTGCTGAGCACAAACAATTCATGAGACAAGCTGAAGCCATCTCTGTGCGGAGGATCTAGCGGATCCTCAAACCCACCCCTTTGCCCACTGTTTCCCCACAGGGGACAGAGCCAAAGGCATCAGGGTGAACTGGAAGAAGGCAAGATGTACCTGCCTGACAAAAATGAGACCTTCCTGACTACTACACCACACTTGCAACCAATCTTCTCAACCTACCTGCTGTCAGGCATTCCCTGTGCTGAGAGCAACCTGCAGCCTGGGCAGGATGCTGTGGGGCAAAAGTAATGCTGGGGGAAACACCTAAGCACAAGGAAGGGCAAGTGGCAATCAGGAACACCAACCCAGTGGGTTGTGCCTTTTGTAGGTACTTCCTAGTCAAACCAGCTGGTGCTGCAGGAAGAGCCTGGTACAATAACTTGTACAACCAAATAATTTAATCCAGAAGTCCAATATTACATTTTTAGTTGTACAGTGGATTTTTTCAGCTTTCTCAATGTTTAAATACAACCAATGGCAGAATATGTTCTGTATGTTTTAAATTTTTTTTTTTTTAATAGAATAAAGGGGAAATGTCACACAGTGAGTAACACAAAAATATGACTTAAACCAGTAGACAATAAGGAACGTTTTGAAACACCAGCATTTTACACAGTGACACAGATGCATAAAATTTACTGTCAAAATGTTTATTGCAAAATAGAAGATTGGAACAAAGAGAAGCAAAGGAAAAGTTCACATCAAAAGAAAGTTTATGACACCAATTGAGGAAATTGAATACATTGCATGATTTCTTTTTGTTTGTTTGCTTTGGTTTTACACTGGAAAATCAAATCCACAGTGTGAATAAAACAAGACATGGTATGTCAAGTGCAATAAAGAGAATAACTGACACTGCAAGGTTTTACCACACAGAAGTGTAACATTGCATGTTCCACACAAATGATATATTCAGTTTACAGCACAAGAGTCTTGGCATAGGAGTTGCGCTCAGCTTTGCTTTTTCAGAAGGGAAAATGACATTTTCTAACAATGTGAAAATATTTTCTATTGAAATTCCATCAGTTCAAACTTGAAGTGTAAGTAGCATCGACTCCTACTATTCAGTACAAAACTTCTTCAGTAGTGCAAAAGCAAGAAATGCAGTGGACTATATCTGACTTTAAAAGGCATATGAATATTTAGCACACAATATAAAATGTTTAAAGAAAGTTGTTGGTTCTACGGTTTTAAAATTAAATCTTCACACATCAGAAATCTCTGTGCAGATTTTACAGTGTACACTAAGTTGAAGTCTGGAGGAAAGGGGAAAGGTCCCTCCTCCAGATCCCTACCAGTGCATTTTAAGGGCTGTGAAATTACTATATGAACTTACTTTTTCTACCTAGGACTGTAGTTAAAACCTCTGTCAGGTTAGAGGTCTTCTTAAAAACCTGTAAAAGCTGCCTGATTACAGAAAAAGAACTACAGCACTAAAGACACACACTAACACTGCTGAATACTTAACAGCTATATGCACACCCAGGATTTATTGGTACTGCTGAGAGCAACACCAATCATTATCGTATCAGATATTTAAATCAGAATAAACACTCTAAAACCCAGAAGGAAAGGGAATCAGCATCTCAGAAAACCTCTGGAACGATAAACAAATGACAAGTCAAGAACATGACTGTACGACAAGAGGCTGCGCCAGATGTCACCTCCAGGAAGCCCTTCCTATCCAGAGGGGACAAGCTCCACGTCAGGCAGCACACACCTGGCTGGGGATGCAGCACACCTAAACACTGTATCTTAAGACGATTGCTACTCCAAGGAGTTAGTAGATTAATTACAAAAATCACTAGATCAAAAGTTTTTCTCCATTAGCTCCCCTTCCCTCTTTTTTCTCCACTGCTGAACAAAAAGAAAGGGAGTTGGGCATCCTGTCTTGGTCCCAGCTCACCCCACATCTTTAAGCAAGCCAAAAGTCAATTCTTCCCATTCTTCTGTCAGGCCATTTACCCATCTAAGTCAATGCTGGCATTACAGCAGCTGGGTAAAAATGAGAAGTTCAGGCCTGGCTCTTACCTTTGCCTTCCATCAAATGCAGGCATATCATTTTACTGCAAATACCTCCAGAGGTTTATGGAAGGTAGAGAAAACTGGGAATCCAAAAGGCCTGGCAGGCCCTAATGAGCTGAGAGCTGTACAAGGCACAGGAAGGCTTTTGGTGGTGTGCTCACAGCCCAGAGCAGCCAGAGAAACACCTTCTGGGTTTGGTTAATGTTTTCGTAAGCTGACACGCTATCTGGCTTTGGATTGTTGTGGAGATTGATATAACCTGGTGATGATACAGGTAGAAGGTAGACTGGGATACACTGCAGATAAAAATCAGTGTGGAAGATTAACCACGCTGAGCTCCTCCAACCCACCATACCTGCCCACCAGACCACTTTCAAAGCCTTTATCTAGTTTTTCACTGCATTTCAGAGACAGAAACAACACAGTTTGATTCTCACATATGATTTTTGGCTTGTAAACTGAAGACATCTGGCATGAAAGTCATCACAGGAAAGTAAAAATGCAATCAATACCACTATTTTTTTAGTAACCACAGCCAATATCCTAAGTATAACCCTATGTCAGGGGAACTGCATCAGAAGAGTCTGTCATACGTTATCATCTTATCTACAATTCAGAGACCACCTTTGCTACCTCGAAAGCAGGGGGATGTTTTACAAGGGTTTAATTTTCCCTTAATATAGGTTAATTTGTTTTGACAAATAGCATAGGGAAAAAAAGGCAAAGAGGAAAAAATCCATCTTTGTTTCACTAAAAAATATTGAAATGAAGTACAGAGTAGAAACTCCTACAAGCATGCTACCAAATTCTGATGATATTTTGCTGATATAAATTACACACCTGGGTAAGCACAAAACTTTGAAGACAGACTTAAACCTTGTGGTTTTGCAACTGTGAAACCCTGTGTCATACTACTTAAGAACTATTTTTATTTCTGTAAAGATTAAATAGTGGATTTACAAATTCAGTTAAAAGCCATACAACAGAAACGTGCATGAAGTGCTCTGAGCTTGTCAAACACCAAAAAAGTGCAAAATCTGCCAGGGACAGATTTTTTGTGCTTTTTTGAATCCTAAATTGAACTGAACCAAATTTCATTTTCAGTTGTACAACTCTACACTGCTTATGTGGTGATTTATGTACCAAAATGACACACATCTTAAAATCTAAAGTGCACATATTACATTACACAAATCCATCAAATTCTGCTGAGTGCAAAGTGGCAGTTACAAAAATAGTAACATTGCTGTGGGTGTTAGCAGACGTAGACTTACAAAAATAGTACAAATCTGCACTGAAAACAGCCTTTTGGCTCCTATTTCCATTTCATACTTTGCCCTTTCATGTCCCCTTTTCTCCCTAAAATCAGATTGCTTTGATGGACCTAAGAAGCCATCCCTACCTGTGCTGAAGGAGTAAGTTTCTCCTTAGGATACTCCATAAATTTACTGCATCGTTTAAAGTACATTTTTGTCATGAAAAAACCTTCTGGATACAAGAGGGTTAACTGCAAGTCAACGGATTTGTAACCATTTGGAAGAACGTTAACTTAGATGCTACAGAAGTTAAGCATCTCGGAGGGTCTAATCCTGTGCAAACTGAGTGGAGTAGGCAAGTTTGAAGCACAGCGCTCGCTGCCTTGCAAGTTACCGGACCAGTGCTGATGCTGAAGGATAAAACAGTTCTCTCTGAAGACCCAAAGAGGTGCCTACTCTAGAAAAACTCCTTCAAAGAACTTTCTGTTTTGTTGAGTGAACGTGTAATGATTTGAGGCCTGCTGTCATCTAATGTATCCATTTTTCTCTAAGCTATCTACAAAACACTCACCATAATATGTAGGTTAGAGCTGTGTAATAGGCAAGCCTATAATTAAAGAAGCCACTCAAACCCAGAAGTTTTCATAAAAGAAACCCCTCCAGTAATTGAGAATGAAATTTTGATGGCCTATTCCCACTACCACTGAACTGCACAGTAACATTTTTCTTTTGAAATGCTGCCCTTCTTCCTTGGGCAAATATTTTACATCTTCCTTTCTAACCTGCATCTGTGTTTGCACTGGCTTCCCCCCCTCCTTCTGCATCACCACTAAAGGGGTCATCAGGAGAAACGTCCTCACTGCTCTCAACATAAGTGCCTGGCAGGCAATTATTGCAGCAGATTGTTACACAGTGAGTTTTACAGTAAGCCATAACAGCAGTGGCAATACTTTAAAAGTGATTTAGCTGCAAAAAACAGGTATGCAGAGACTAGTAAATATTCCTCACATTACTGCCATCACAGAGAATTTCACATAAGCCACAGTAGTAAGGCCCAAGCGGAAATGTCATAGTGGCTTCTCTTTGTCCTTACCTGAGAGTAGCACACACTGTTTAGGAGATACAACAGAATCAAAATTTACAAACACCGATTTTTGCTCTCAGGTACAAGAATAAGTCCATCAAAGTTAATGAGGCTTCTTGGATTTACATCAACATAACTGAAAATTAGCTTCTAGATCACAATATCTGATAATAGATGCAGAGGTCTGATTGCAGTTTGCTTTGCTAGAGTGAATTATATACACGTGCACATACACGTGAGGGGAAAAAGAACGTTTATACAAATCATCTACTAATAAGGATTATCTGGATTCTGCTATTCAGTTTTAAAACTGTGTATTTAACTAACCCTCTCTTCCCCCAAGCTTCTCTCTTCCTAGAAACCTATTTGTGACTTCCCACAATGCTGCCTTGAAAAAGGCTTTAATTTAGAAACACAGCAAACCCCTTCACTGCAACAGTAAGAAAGAATGGATTAGCAAATCTGGAAGTACAAGTATATGCATATGATTGACAATTGAAGGGGTAAAGGAAATGACAAAAAACACAAAAGAAAAATCTGAAGTACATTAATGGCATTAAAGGCATTGAAGTTTCTCCCAGTGTTTTCAGATCTTAAGTTTATCAAGCCATAGTTTCTGTAATCAGGCACCAAGAATTATATATATAATCATGGTTCTTAAAATATTAATAATAATAATCTCCATTAGTTTGGAAAGTTTAGTTCCAAATTTCATCAAAGCAGAAATAAGTCAGCACAATCTAAACAAAAACAACATGTCTTTCTACACACAAACATGCTCAGTCTGGAAAATATCTCACTTTTTTCATTGTTTTTTTGTTGTTCTTTTACAGGATTTAAACAGACCGAACTGACAGGATTCTTGTTCTAAAACTGTATTGTTTTGCTTTGCTAAAACAATTTCAGGGTTAATTCTATAACTTATTTCATTCACTGCTATCATCTGTGTCGTCAAAATCATCATCATCATCATCATCGTCATCTGACCAGTCGAACTCACTGAAACCCAAAGCCATGTTGATTTTCTTCCCTTTTCTCATAGAGGTGGTTTTAGAAGAATTCTTTTTGGCTTGCATGTTTATCTGCATTCCAGAATGCAGGACAGATCCTGCTTGGTTCAGAGAGAAGATATCCCCAAAGCCCGTCATCATCAAGGCCTTCAGACTTTGGTTCATGCCAGCTACCTCCCCGTTACTTGCTGCTGTGATCTGACAAGACATCTCTGCACTGTTTGACTCCTCTGTTTTAGATTCAAAGTAAGACTCCTGAGACATTCTTGCAGCAAGAGGTAAGAAAAACTATTTAAAGGAGGAAAGGACAGAGCAAAAGTGAAAGTTAGAACCAATTCAAAAATCAAGGAAAAAGTCACCACCATATTAGTTGGCAATCAACAGAAAGCATACGATTAGTGAATCTAAACATGGAGATCAAGTAAGGATTCATTTAAACGGCTTCCTTCTGGGGTCATTGTTCTTAAATCAAAGTGCAAAATCACTGAGTGGCATGGCAAGAACCACAGGTAGCAGAGCTCTCATGACAAAAGAAGGTTCAAACTCTTCAATCCTTCATTTTGTACAGTGCAAAACAGAACATGACAGTTCCCAGCCAGGTGGACTGGCTCCCAAGACAATGTGGATAAAACAGAAGTCTGAGTGAGTTGCTTAATTGAACCTTTCAGGATTGAAGAATAAATCAGGTTAAGATCAGAGAACCCAAACAAGCTCCCACAGTTTGGTGCAGAAGTAGCAGCCCCCAAATACCAGAAATAAAAGCAGTAGCAGACCGGTTTTGAGAATATACTCAAAAAGAGAGAAAGGGGTCACCCTGCAACGGTCACAATAAGAAATGAGCCTCTCACCAATGCAAAGGACAGTGGAATCAGCCTCCAGACTGCACTAGCACCTTTTGCAAGCTGTCCCAGGGATGAGCAGGCAGGGGAAGAGGGGCTTTTTTAGGCTGGCTCTTCAGCTTAGTTTTGGGGGTTTTTTTGGTTTTTTTTTTCAGTGATATCAATAGCTAACTGCCATTTGTACATCGCATTAGATCTTGACTGATATAACCTTCACCTACAGATAATGGCATTCTCCTGACCCAGTCTGCTTGTAACAACAAATGAAATATGCTCTCTAAATAATGATTAATGCCTCTTCAGAGTGGCCAGGCTAGTAACCTATGTGATAGGCTTGCCTGTGCTCCACAGGGAGTAAAGACTCAGGATTTCATCCTAAATTAAACTGCCTACTAAAACAACAGCAAAGGAGCAGTGTGAGAACACCTGAAATGGCCTTTCTTTCCAAAGCTGTTTGCAAAAACTACTTGCCCAAAATTCATGTTTTTTTCATGTTGTTTTTAACCTAATCAGAAAACTGACCAAAGAGTCAATGGCAGTTGGTCACAACAGGTTACAAGGGTAATTATGGTGATGCCCTGGTCTGTAACACAAGAGGCTTCATGGCCAGGCTGCTCAAAGAGTGCCCCTTCCTTGGTAAAACCACCTACGTTGACTAACTGTCTATTAAAAAAGACAATATCCGTCTTTTGTTCCTCTCGAGTTTTCCCTACTTACACAGGCTATTTGCGTTGTGGTTAACAGAAGTTAGTGATCACAGTTTAAGAAACAAAAATAAAACTAAGAAGTTGGGGAAACAGGGTCCCCTAAATAGTCTTCATGCACCCTGCAGTTAAGTGATGAAAGAACCAGCAGCTAAGCTTCTGTACACCTGGCTGTACAAAAAAACCCCAATTGCACCATCACCAGAGCACTAGTTGGATCAAGGACACCAAAAGTTCCTACGATAAAAAGAAGTAACGTTCTAAAAACAAGACCTAGCCACAACACACATGATTCCTTGTCAGGTAGTTATAGTCACTTTAGATCCTTAGAAGAGCATCCCCTGACATATGGGAAGGAATCCCTATTAAAAAAATCAACAAAGCTGCAAATCAGCTTTCCACTAGAACACACTTCTGGGTCATTGATTGTTCAACGCCTGACAGCGGGTAAGCTGTGAATGGCCATAACTGTGGCTAATTTTGCAAGTTATAATCTCGTTACTTTCTCCATATTTTACCATCTTGTTAGCTGGAGAACTTAAAGAGCTCTTTGGGACAGGACATGCCTTTGGTGTCACATTTCACAGGATGACTATCATGAAGAGACAATGAGAGATGGCTGGGATCCACCAATCTCTGTAAATTCCACTGTTGTTAACTGACCACCTGCAGGTACGGTGCACCACAGGTGAATATTTGGATTTCATGTCTTGCTCACTGTCTTTCTCTAAATAAAAGGTTCAGCTTAGCTACATAACCTTGTCTCCTTAAAGTCAGGTCCTCTTTCAGAGAGAGTCTCCCCTTTCACTGCAGCTAGGGATATATTTTCCTCCTCCAAAAGGCTTCAGATTCCCTTGTGCTAGAGGCTCTTGGAGATCTGCACAAAGGAATTTGCAGAGATCAGACTTAAAGGTGTCTTTTGTATAATATACAGCAGAAATAAGGACAAAACAAGAACAGGGAGAAACACTACTTTCACAGAAGCATTTCTAAATGTTGGCCTCATCCTTCTCTCATGCTGAAGTGTGTAAAGCTATACTTTACTCTTTAGAGCAGGAGCAGCCTGCCACTCATAATTACCTACCAGGCATGATGAAGCTTCTACCAACCCTACAACACTGGAGAAACAAGTGGCAGAGACAGCTTTGCTGTTCTCCTTTCCCTTAGTTTGAGTCTCTCCTCAGTGGGACACCACTGCTGGCCTCTGGTCTTTGCTGCAGAGCAAATCAAAGAGGTGACTGCAGAATGCAGAGCAGGGACAAGAGTACCAGCTAGGACACAACAAGGCCTAGTGTTGGTTAAGAACCAGGTTTATGCCTAGTGGGCATCCTAAGCTGTGTCATAGCTCTGGCTGCCATATCTTTAGTACTGTTTTTACAGTCAAGGGAGTTTAAAATCAAGCACTGCAGCTCCCCACTGCAACCCTCCAGTTTGATACTGCTGAGCAGACACTGCCTGAACCAATGGAAGAAGACAGATGCTTGACTCCCAAGGATTAGAGTTTGCAAACAGAACGCCCAGGGATATTTTCCAAATGGTTTACAGCTATGAATTTAAAATACAGTTGTACATGTAACCAGTGCTTTGTAGAACTTCATTTGCTACGAAAAAGACAATCCTGCTTCAATAAGCCATTTGTTGCCAGTATGTCAATTTTTTTCCAAAGAAAGGGCCTTTTTTAAAGCTGTTCTGTGTAACAGTTCACTTAAGATCTATAGAAAAAACAAACCTATATTTCTCTATTAGAAGAAATTGCACTTAAATGCAATAGGAGAGTTGGGTTAATGTTATGCAGAAAGATAGTTCATGCTTAGCACAATAGGCCTTAGCACAATGCTTTATTCTTTCAGGAATGCTAGCTCTAAGTGAAAAGTACAAGTCATAAGCAAGTACAGCATAAAAAACCCTAGGGTCTTGCTGGTGAAAAGGTTTGCTCATTAAGGCTGTGTCTCATGCTGTGCTCAGAACAGAGGATGGCCCACAGCTCAGTTACTTGGAAGCTCGGAAGCGTTAAAGCAGGCATATAGATCTCTACTGAGAACATACAGTATCTGAACATAGGAAAACATTCATCCTTCATTATTTCATTACTGCATGTTCACAGCTGGAACATAAATGCAACTTCATTCAAACAACAGCAATAAGCTATGCCTTGAAAACAAGTCATATGTAAATGGGTCTGGCTGGAATCAAGGTTAGAAGTAGGGTAAAACTGCATGAGTAAAATCACATGCTACTGCAATCTCTATTTGGTATTTGCTTTGGCTAGTGCTTTAAAAACAAGCAGATATCACAGTATTTTTTTAACAACTCCATTGTAATATGTCTTGCCATGCACTAACCCTGTGGTCCTCCCTCTGCCAATCAGTGGTTGAAGAGCATCACACTTCATTAAGAAATTCAAGATAATGCAAGGAAGGTTTTTTGTTCAATTTATTAATAGAAATGTAGCAATTCTAACAGCTGGTAACTGGCCAGTGAAAGTTAACTATAATTATGAACACAACCTTAAATTAACACTTCAAACTTTGACCCCCTTTTTCACAGAACGGAAATTTGCTGCTTCTCAAAGAAAAAGAACAGAATAAAAGAAAAATCTACGTAGGTTTCCTAAGATGCCTTCTGCAAGACACAAATCATTCTTACATTTAACACCAAATCCTTCATCCATTAAAGTCAACAACTTTCTAGCTGAAAAAAGAATTTACTGAATGCAAACAACTTTTAAAGTTGAGAACTCTAAATGAATCCAGAGCACACTACTTAAAGTGCCCACATCCCAATATGAACTATCAGTAACATCTGGTATCTAATGCATTAGATGAACTTTTTAAAAAGTATTGCTATCTGGAGTGATGTAATAAAACAGACTTTAATTGGCCCAAAGAACCAACTTACAGACAACTGGAGCACTACTTCCTTGGTGTGTTTTGAGATTTACATAGACAAAATACTTTCTGACACAAGATGGAAAGTTGAATTATTGTCTACTTACAGGAGTATTTGATTGTTCAGTTAACTTCTGCTCCCACATCCTCAAACGTCGCTCCCGTTCCTTTAGTTCCTGCTCTTTAAAGCTCAGATCGCGCTCCAGTTTCTTTAGTCTCTCTAAAGTTGCCTCAATTTCACATCTGCACAGAGACAATTTGTTACGTCTTGTCTTTTCCTGACAGATATAAATTGTTCATAATTCTCACTTGAATGCTAATTAAATGTGAAAGGCTGAAAAGTACAATACTAACTTAAGCAGTTCATTTAATTACCAAATGCGAAGTCTTCCAGAGCTTTAAGAACAAATTGCAATGTTTATACTTGAGAACAACCATAATACCTTCAGTTGAAGAAAAATAACATTTAAAAGAGTAAAATGCCATATAACAACAGTCTTTTAAAAATTAAAATGCCTTCTTTCCCCTCAACATCATGAAACATGCCCTTATCCATAAAGAAACTGCATTAAGGACTGGTAACAGGACAATCCTTAGCAACACAGTACAGGTAGTGCAAGAAGCTCATTTGCCTGGGTTTAGAACTTGGCTATAAATACTATTTGGACTTGCACTCAAATGCACAAAAGCAGTACTGGGGTGTTTTTCCTTCTTAGCTTCCTGTTTCTTTAGGTGAAAATACAAGAGCAAGAATACAAACCACGATATGACCCAGCCCTGCAAATGGTTACAAACACAAGCTTCTCAAGTTGTGAAAAGGATTTGGTTTACTTTTCTCCACTTCTCACCGTACATGCAAAGGTATGAAAAACATGAAAGGTAGGAAATGAAGGCAGTAATCTAAGAAGCTGCAGATAGCACCTTTATTTGGTTTCACTGCACATACCTCCCTTAACAAAGTGGTTTCTTTTGACGTACTTTCTGATGGACAGTATCTTTTAAACACATGAATTGAACCGCTCTTGGAAGAGAGTTTAACAAGCTTTGCAGTACGAATACACAAGTGTATACTAGAAGGTGAAAAGCAACTCTGTCATCAGATTCAGACACGTTTTTTGCTCATGGGATAACCAAAGGAAAAACTCCAATTTCTATCAGAGCTTGTATCTGCATTTAATGAACCATTTCTGTGCCTGTTTGGGGGACTGTGCACTGCCTGCCACCTGTGTCCTGACTATTACTTCAACTAATCTTCGGAAACAGTGGGAAGAGGCAATCCCAGTGTTTTGTTTTTCTCCTAGAAAAAGCAAGCTCCTAAGGGGACAGAGATCCTAAAGAGAGCTCTGGAGACAGCTACTGGGAATCTGCAAGGCCAAATATTCTGCTCAAACTTTCACATTATTTTTTCTCTGTAAACACACTGCAAACAAAATATGCTCCTTCTGACGTTTTCAAAAAGAAAATAAAAGGGCTAACAGAGTTAGCTGCCATTTCTCTTTGGGGTAGGGAAAGAGAATTATTACTTTCCATAAATCTCCTGTCCTAGCATGGAATGATTAAGCTCTTCTCCCCTATCAACCTAAAAGAGTTCAGGCTTTCAATGTGGGAAAGTAGCATACCCAAACAGTCTATTTGAGCAAGTGAAATAATATAAATATTCCAAATTTTAAAGATTTCTCAATTTAATAAGACATCTCTGTCAGAGAGTAATGCTTACAAAGTATACTGAAAGGATTCAGAGCTGGAATAACCAGCAAAGCCTACTGCAAACTCTAGCACCATGCTTAATTCTACTGCAAAAATCAGCCACCTGGGGGCAAAGGCATTTATCACGCTTGATTCTTGCTGAGCGAGCTGTTCGATGTGGTGGTCAGAACAAATGCCCCTCTTAATTATCATGCTTCAGATTTCAAGCAAAATTCTCTATCATATTTAGGCATGCAAAGGTCAAGACTGATCTCTGTGCTGGGTAGAAAATGGTGATAAATCCTAATAAAGAGACAATAAGGGAAAAAACCCCAAAAAAGCAGTGGACAGAAGGTCAGAAAGTGACTCTGTTCCCAACATTCACTTCCCAATCATAAACCCTTTCTGTCAGGTGCAACACATACTATGCAATCTACTGTGGGAATTACAGAGCATTTTGAGGACAATTGCAAGTGCAGCTTTTCTTAGTCTGTCTTTCGTCACCACTGCTACTTACACGCAACTCTATAATTTCTAAAATATGTAAATTACATTCTCTTTTAAAATAACATTCTGAGCTAGGGAAGTCCTGGTAACAATAGTTTTCTATGTGTCAAAAGTCTATTTTATGCTGTAATTACCTCTCTTCATTAGACAGAAACTTCTCTTATAATAAAAGGTCAGTCTGCAAAAACAGTTGCTTTCTGAAAAATAATTCCACTGTATAATGAAACTGTGTAATTAAAGAGAAAGCTACCGTACATTGCCCACTTAATGAGTCTTACTCCATAAATGAAGCAGCTTGAAACATTACACGTGGTAGGGCATGTGGATTTGTTTGCTTCTGTAGTTGTGCGCTCTGAGTTTACCGGTTTTTCTAGAATAATCTCATTCTGTGACATTGAAGAATGTAGACTGTATTACTAGAAACCATAATGATAAACATCCACAGACTAAAAACAATGACTGGCATTTGTTTATGTGTCTTGAATTGCTACTGATACACTAATAAAAGTAGCACTAATTGACTATTTTAATCATTAGAACAGCCGCTCGTGGGGAGAGGATGGAAGGAGAAATGCAGTTAGTATATATGACTAACTGCAGACAAATGTGATCTCTCACTGAATTGGAACATCATTACTTCAACAATAATTTTTTTCTACTGTAATAAAAGTCACTTGAGAAAGAGCTCCAAAACCATCACAGAATATGAATTTAAACATACAGCAGACCTGTGCAACTGCTGGATTAGACAGTGTCCCTATTCAATTAAATAATAAAAATGTGCAGAACACTTAAGAAATATGATACTGAAATATTTTCAGGAAATTACAGAACAAACAGATTAAAATGTATTGTCAGCATAATCAGGACCAGAGAATGCTTCAAATAAAACCACGTTATAGATAGGTCAAAGTGTCATTTATGTTATGAACTCCATCAGTCATGTATAGACTCAGCCCACTTTCAGTTTTCACATGAGCCAGTCAGTGACACTGAAGTTACTTGCTGTTACAGATACAGTTTGTGCATGTCTATACAGAAAGAACTTCAGCTTTCCTTTAAGAGTGAGAAAAAATGTAATCCAGCTTGTCTGAGCTTTGATTTGCTTTGGTAAGTGACGTATCCTTGTGAAAGTGCAGTATCTGGATCACTAATTCAGAGGTCCCTCAAAGGAACAAGCATAACCTTTGCTTTTCCCAAGCCCACCCTTCTCTAGGGTTCTGATAGCCAGGCTTCATTAAAATTCCCTATTTTGCGGTAACATGTCTCATTCTTTCCCTGCTGCTGGTTCCACTATCTCTTTGCAAATCACTATGGGATAAAAAAACACGAAAGAAAAAAAAAGAAGCAATGAATAAAAGAAAAGATTTTTCAGTGCAGAAGTTAAAACACGTTAACTTTGGTGCAATTGGTTTTAGAAACAGTCTTAGTCTGTTTTAGTTTATCCTTTGGGATCACTTTATGCATTTTTCATCTACTTCAGGTGGCATATTTTTTGCATACTTTTTGTTAATTTGACTTAACACTCATTAATGCCTCCATACAGACACGGCTTTCACATCAGGGAAGGCAGCCATTACCAGAATTTGGGCTGGAGAAGAGCCCTCTTACCCAGCTTCCAAACAACTCCCCACACAACTTGTGCTCTTTCTGCACTTTGTGTTTTCATTTCAGCTTAATTCAGAAATCATCTTTGCTTTCAGGAAAATCATGTCCCATCAGGAATTTGTATTTTTTCTCTCATATTTCCTTGTCTCCAAGTTTATTTTCACAGAAAAAATGTCAAATTTATCTTTAACACAAGTCCCCATGGTAAGAAGTTTTTCTGTTACTTGATAGTGCCAAAGTGCTTTTTGTTTCCACATGGTTTTTCATTAACACCTTTTCAGACATTCCTCATCTGAGTAAATTAGGTGCATCAAAATAAAATTTGCAAGAAGAACCTAGGCCACCTGAGTCACACCCCAAGAAATAAACCGATTAAGTAAAAGAAGTTTGTTACCAAGTGTCAGCTAGCACAGCTTTCATTCTCCTATACTGGCAAGATTTAAGTAGTTATTTGCTTGTCCCAACAGCATTTGAGTACTTGCTCCTCTTTTAAATAAGTATTTTTACGATGTAGGGGTGTATAGGAAGCCTCTCACTGGGGGATATTTTTCTTCCAACCCTGCTTGTATTCTGTCTGCTATCAAAACCACAATATGATGCCCAGAGTCTGCATAAACAATGGTGGCCATGAAATAAGTGTTTTTTCTTGAGATACCCGACATTTGTCCCAAGCCTTAGAGGACGGATTTGGGGTGAAGAGGGCATACTGATAACGCAGCATAAGCACTGCTACAGATAAAATAATTGGCAAACACTCGAGAGCCGGGTATTGGTAAGAGGGCACTCTGAACACTGCTCTCCGGGGCTGCGGAGGAGCCCGCTCCAGGGGGAGCACGGAGGGGCAGAGCGTGGGGCAGGCAGCGGGACCGAGCGCTGGGCTGAGCGCGGGGCAGGCAGCGGGACGGAGCGGGACAGAGAGCGGGACAGGGAGCGGACCGGGCCGCGGGGCAGGCAGAGGGGCAGGCAGCGGGGGCAGGCAGCGGGGNCGCAGCGCGGCGCTGCCGCCAGCAGATGGCGCGGTGCCGCCGCGGGCCGTCCCGGGCCGCGCTGCCGCCGCCGGCGCTGCTGAGTCAGGGCAGGACCGGCCCCGGCCCGGGCTATTTATACCCCGCCATGTGACCGGGGGCGTCCCATCGCCAGCTCAGTTTTTCCACTCGCCACACTAAAACTCTACATCTTGCCTTTCCTTGGAAGGCAGCGGAGGAAACGTGGGATGCCGGGCTTGACACAAGCCCCATTTCCATGTGCTCTTCCCCATTCTCCACCCAGCCCCGGTTTCTTCGATGCCTGCAGGCTGGGAATCTTTCAGTATTTCTGCTCCCTGCTTGTTTGGCACAGGGCCAACGCTTCTTAATATAGGCTGAGGCACGATCATCTGCAAAACTCTTCTGCCTGTGCAGATCTGCTTTCAATTTTCTTTCCCAAACAGAAGGTTGTACTTGGAAGCAGCGAGTTTTCTAACCCACAATAAGCTTTGGGGACAGGTTTCCAAAGTTTTGGCACGTACTCAAAAAGAGGCTTAAAGTTTAACTGTAAAACTGTCATGTAATAAAATTTTCTCAAAGCTCATCTCCATTTATAATCACTTATGAATAACAATTACAATCAGCAATAGCTAAAATCATATACTCAAGCAATGCTGGGGCACTATGCAAAATCAGGGCTAGACTGAGCATATGCTGGACGCATGGACACAGTCAATGCAAGGGAGAGAATGCATAAAAAATGGTAGAACACATACAAGGGAGGACAAATAGAGGCTTAACTTGAAAGGGGCTTTTTATGCCCTTTATCTTTTTTTGGTCTTAATATTAACATCACCTATACAGTTTCTATGAAAATTGCATCAATCATACATATATCCCAGTTCTTTTGCCCCCACACTATTGACTGGAAACTCGTAATTGGTTTTAAGACGTGAATCACAAAACCATAAATATCATAATACCTAAACCTGTGTAATAATAAATAGAGGGTACAGCTAAGTGCATTGGCTCCTAATACAAGTTTCACAACATTCTAGGCATTCCTGAAAAACAACAAGGTAAGTTACATTCTAAAAATACCTCAAGCACTCATATTTGCTGCCAATACATCGGAGGCTGAAGTCTTTCCGAAAAGAACGCTCATACCATTTAAACGTAAAACCACATCATTTCATCCTGTGAGGAAGGAAACTTACCTCCACTCCGCCTTGTTATGCAGGAATGAGTTACACTGGTCTGGAAGGTTGCTGTCATTTGACATTGATTCCAGGATTGAAATAATCTGCTTGAAAGATGGCCTTTTCTGAAGACAAAGGAAAATGAAAACAAAAAAGAGCATTTGCATTCATATATCACTACTAAAAATACCTGCAGGAATTTTTCAACTGAAAAACCACAAGCAGCAGAAAATGCAATGCTCCTTTCTGAACATATCGATCCTACAAGAGGACTGCAAGTTTGTAAATGTTTTTTTTTTTTTCTTTGTTCTCCCATTGAAGAACACATCAGTTTGGGAAGAGTCACATAGGCTAGTAGGACTCCAGCCGTAGCTTAGTCTCCCATGTCTACCAGTAAAACAGCATTAATAAACATCAGTAGCATCAATAAGCATCTAGATTCTCAATTCTAAAGTTTTTCTCAAGCTAAGAAGGAAAATACAGAAGGCTGGACCAATCAGCAACTGGTAATTAGAGAGATGGCCTTTACAGGTACTAACACAAACTCTTCCGTGTGTGAACAAGCTATTTAGCTACCCATCAAAAACGGTTTTCTGGCTGCAGTTTCCCTCTTGCAGAGGAGAAACTTTTCAGAAAAACCTCTCACTTTAGCTACAACAGAGCAGCCAGGGAAGAAGAGAAGACTGAGGCTAGGTAAGGATGCCTCACCTGGCAGCTAAGCTCATATCAGTGGTGTCTCTTCTATCCTGGGCTCATTTACTGAACTTTCTGTTCAGGGCTCTCCATCCAGCACCTACTGTGCTCACTAATCACAAAGAGCAGTTAAAACTTTTCTGTATTTTCTACTTCCCCTTAGTCCCAAGGGGAAGCTATGAAGTAGGATAATAACTGAAAACTGAAAAAGCCAGAGTTAAATGTGTTTCTTGAAAGAGCGCTGACTCTGTTAGTCTGTTTGACAGACCCCCGACAAGGTTGAGACAAAAGGTTGAAACAAAATGTAGATACATAATAAGGGGATGATGCACATTCTTTCTCTCTGGCGCCTTTAATTATACCATTTCTGCTAAAATTACAGATGCCGCAATTAAAACGTGCATTTTAATTTGGGAGCACAAAAACAATTAGGAACAATGCTGAGGTGTCTTTCTCAGGAAGATCCAAGTCATTTCCACATTATGAAAGAAAGACAATTTCTTTATTTTAAATGTCAAACAGCATGAAAAAGTGTCAAATGCATAACAAAAAAAAAGACAAGCTCTCTTATACTGTAATGCTGCACTATTCGGCTGTAACTGGAGGCTTTGTCTGTCATTTTTTGGTCCATCTCCATGATTTCAGGCAATGGGCAGTTGAATGAGCTACACAGCTTTTTTTGCAACAGACACACTTGCCCCAGCCTCCCATGTGCTTATGCAATTTGGCCCCCAGCCCCGCATCCATGGAACAGCAACCTGGGCACGCCTGGCAACAGCTGTTCACCAGCACTTGTTGACCTGGAAACCCAGCAGGGTCAGCCTGCCTTTACAAGCAGCTGGAGGAGGCAGCAGTCCTCCCCTCCACATGCATGATGCTGCTGGAGCCAACACAGCTGAGCAGATCCTCTCAACACACCCTGGAAGAGCCCAAACCTCCCCAGTCAGGGAGGGTGTGTCACTGGGGGTCCAGAGCACAAAATCCATCCCTGGAACCAACAAGGACTACAACTCCACTGCAGTTTTGTGGCAGAAGAACCTTCCGACTGCCCTCACACTTTTATTGTTGCTACAGCTGCATCTCTTGTAACCACATGGTTACAAGACACAGACTGTTGAGGTGATTCAAGAGCCTCCCAAATGGTGAGGAAGCTGCCAGACAGGAGACTGTGGCTCCCCACCAATACACCAGGGTACTGCTACTGCTTACACCTTGTCCAACAGACTGGTAGGTGCATAATGTGCCTGAACTAAACTAATCCTATTTTCAGGAAATGACCGAGGGCAAACATGCCCATGCTGCATTAATTAAAACATTTTATGGCTTATTCAGGATTATTTTACAAGTTTCATAAGTTGCTTGCTTCTTTTTTTTTTCCGGAGTATCCTGGGAAGTATAGGACAGGGCTAACACTAAGTGAGGACAGTCAGCACTGTTGTCAAGCCTGCCTGCACTAACTGGAGTGGAGATAATGAAAGAGAACAGGGCTTTTACTAAGGGCAAGCAAAAGGACCAACCAACTGATTTGGGAGGAGCAGCAACACACATTTGGTGGGTCCTACACTACAGGCAAAGGAGCTGCTGAGCTGTGCAACTAGAGCTGGAGCAATTGCAGAGTCACACAGTACTGTCAAAGCTTGTACATCTCTGGCTGTGCAGTATTTGTGAACAGCCAGCAGCTACCCTGCCAGCTTTGTAGCTGCCAGATTTACAGGTACCAGCTTTCTGCAGAGACAAAGCTTACAGGAAGACAAGCCTACACTGCCATGTGGGTTTTGCTGGTGGTTTCTTGCCCCTAGGAAAGGGTAATTTCAGATTTAATAAATGCACTCTAAGTACAGAGTGGTTAAAACTGGCAAGAAGTGATTTGTGAAATTGGAAGCCTGAGCTGAGAAACTTTTTTTTTAAAGTCTTATTTTTGGTGGAGAACTGCTTAGTACTTTCTAGAAAGCCTTGTAAGAGATTCTTAAAATATCAAGGCATGAGTTGCCTTTGAAAACTGTTTCCCTTTATATCTGTGATGCCTCATACTGAAATCTTTAAAATACATGCCCCTCTAGAAATAATTCTGGCTAATGTTTTCATTGTTTCCTTCCACTCGGTATTTCTTACTGTATAGGTCCGCATAAGACCAGGATATTTAATCCATATGACTTTCATTTCTTGCTTCCTCTCTGTTCCCAGGTTTCTGATTTCCATTAAAATACTCAGTAATTTATAAACATCCTTGATATGGGGATAAACTGAAGGAATAGATTAAACGAGAAAAAAATCATTCACCTGTGTTTCAAAAGCAAGTAACCCCAGTAAACAAAGGCACCAGTGATGAGTAATCTTATTTCTACAACCTAGTATCCAAGCAAAAGCAACTTGTTTGGTAGAAATTTTAACATGTGAACTGTTTATTTCAACTAGCAGTTTAAACTGCATAAAGACTACCATTCCAAATATCCTGTGGAGCAACGCACTACAGGCATTTTTCTCCATGTATGATGAAATTCTTAAGAATTCAAAGCAACGTTAATAACTGTCCATTCCCATGACGAAGTTATGGATTGAGTCGTATCTGACACTCCATCTGCTTTGCAGCAGCTCTACAAGTGTACTCCTTAGCCCCACAGTAAATGCACATCCCTCTTTTCTCAGGGTTAAGCCACCAAAAGTTACCTTATGCTTTCTGTGGACTAAAAGTATGCACCTTAGCAACTGCCTTTGAGCAGCTGACATCCTCAAGCTCACCCCTGGTTGACCTTCAGTTCATGCATCAACGATCTGATTTTCTAAAGCTAATCCTGGCAAAAAGGAAATGTTACACAGAGCACAATTTCAGAGGAGCGTGCTCCATCTTTTGGCTCATGCAGGCCACACAGCCTTTTATCAAAGCATTTTGAGAGCTGTAAGTAGTGATCCTTTCCCAACACGTGACTGAATAAGTCAGTCACATGCCCAAATTGTGACCAGAGATTACTCCATTTCAGTCATGTGAACAAAGTATTTATAATTGCCTAACAGAAAAAGAACTGCATGAAAAAAACTAGCAAAGAGCAGACTGTCAGAAAAGCCCTTCTCACGTGAGATTCACTCTTTGCACACATCAGAGATGCCTCTGGGAACAATGTTCCCAGGAGCTCACACCCAGGTGAATTACTTAGGCAGACAGAACTCAGCCTGATGGTTAAGCATCCTTCTTTTACAACATGCAGAGCCCTCCCTCCCTCCCTCTCCTTGAGAAATAGCAACACTCTTGGACACTTCTGGATGTGGCTAAAGCAAGGCAGAGAGCAAGCTGATCTAGTATGTGCTACAATTACAGAAAAGAAGCCCTGGTAATTCTTATTCTGAAGCCTTTGGTAGCGATGCTGACACTTGGGAGCAGTTATTAAAGATAAGTAGTTGTCACTGAAAGTGCTCATCAGTAATTACTGACCTAGAACTTAAACAGCCTATTTTTAGCTTCAAAAAACTCAAAGCATTTTTTCCTCCTCTTCTGTGGGAAGGATAGAGGGAGTTATTAAGGGAATGACAATTAAATGTCTGTTCACACGGAAACCACATGTTGATGGATCTCAGATCTATTCTGTAGGAAAGCAACTTCTTGCTTAAAAAAGAGAGACCAACAAGGGATATTTCCTTTCTCATATTATTCTTCTGTGACTCCTCTCTGGTGATAAAAAGTTCTAGTTTAGAGAATCTAAATGCTATAATTTGTGTTGGAATTGATCTTGGTCTCTCTGAAGTCGTAGCTAGCTTTCTCCTTAGTTTAAAGAAACAAAGTTCTTGCTGGTGCCTTGACTTGAGAAAAAAAAGCATAATTTCCTCTGCTTAACTATCTTTCTCTGTCTCAAATATTTTCATAGGCAAAGGAAATGGTTGTTAATCCTTGGTAATAAAGCTAGTATGCCCACAGGCTCTTTCCAGCCAGTTTTATGTAAAACAGGATGGTAGCAAAGTCCATTTAAAGAAGGTAACTCCCATAATCTACAAAAGCTTTTATTGTCTAAATACTCTATTTAATTCCTTCCTTGTAGCAGCAGATTAATAATAACAAAGGTTTGGCTCTTTAACTTTTTATTCTGTTTTCATGGTTAAACAGTACTGCTATTATCATATTATTACAGTATAGTCATTATAAAGCTCATCATTCAAGTCCTACGGGAACACATTAGGAAAGATTTAATGTCAATTCAGAATGTGTTGCTGCTGTTCCTACCCATGGTTTTATGGATTAACTTATTCTTTAATTATATTTGTGTTTTCAACACAAGGATGGCATCAAAATTGGACCTTGAAATAGTATTTCATAACATCATGCTCAAATACATCCAAGAAAGATTAAATATTAACTATTGAAAGAAAATATAAAATCCACCATTTTTCCACTTGCTCCAAAATGGTTACATTTTTGCCATCTTATGGTATTTCCTGTCTTTAGTAGTCAGGTAAGTCAGCAGCATAGTAGCTCTCGATTAAAAGTGAGAGACAGACATTTAGGTATAAATACATAAACCCATTAAAAAAACCCAGCCCTAGCTATCTTTGTTAAGAAATGTGTTTCAGCATGCATCAATGGTGTCAGCTCAGACTTGTCCCCCACGGAAATGCTAATGCACTTTGCGAAACAAGGCTGGGGGGCAGGGGTGTAGAAATCAAATACACATTAAATTACCTTTGAATCAGCATCCCAACATTGCTGCATCAGTTCTGCAAAACTTCTGGGACAACTGCTTGGAATGGTTAATCTCTAATGGAAAGAGAATGTACCAGTTATTGGAAGCATTTCCCTTTAAGCTGCTACTAATAGACTTCCTATAATAGGAACGCGATTAAAAGAATTAAAACACACTCTTTCTTTAAAACACAATATAAAAAATTAGGATTGACATATTAGAAAGAAAAATCAAAATTACTAACACTAGCAAGATGTAGAACTAATTTTTAATAGACCTATAAGACAGGAATGTAAGAAATGCACAAATTGAGTTCCGTAAGAAAGCTCAGGGAAGAACTAAAAACAAAACAAACAGTTTTTAATACTAAAACATAATAGTTTGTGGAGGTTGCTGCATGTTATTTTAAGATGCTTGTCAAGATAGGCATAATGTACAGCCTGCCTTAACTCCTTTCCCCAAACAGATGATCTAGCTGTACAATACTATAATCACTTTTGACACACAAATGGCTGAAATACAGATTACATTAAGTGAGTTAAAAAGAGTTAGGTGAGGCTCTACATGACACAAGAGACGTTTCATGAGCCTGTGGCCAGAAGGATTAATGAGAACATGCAGATCTCGGAAAGCACTCACAGAGCACAGTGAACTCATAAATATTTCCTAATGACTGAAGACAAGGAGTTGCTGGTTACAGCCAGGACCACTGACTACAGAGAATTAGTTTGAAGCTTGTTTGGTTTCATTTGCTGGGAGTTTTAAACCATGAAAAGATTCACTCAGTCTTAGAGGATTTTTCATTAAGAGTCTCCCTCCAGACTGGAAAACCTAAAAGTAAATCCTTTCTCACATACACACACACTCTACAGTTGATTGCAAGTGCTTCCAACAATATTACACCCAAAGGAGATCCCTCTGCTCTCACTAACACAGTTCACTGACTTCAGACGTTTCATATTAAATAAATAACAAAAAAATGTAGATTAAAAAACCAGTTCTTCAGTGAAAATGATTTCAAATGCACTCCCCAAGAGGGATCAAGCTGGGAAAAGGTTCCTTGTCCTCTAACAGGTGAGAACCAGGTATTATAGTCCTGTTCAGACCAACCTACCAGGAAGACCCTTTGATCTGCCTTACTATTGCCATTTCAGAAGCAAAGCAGAGCAAACTGCATCAAACTCTACCATCATATTGCTGCAGCATAACCTGCAAAGCTTTACAAGACACAGCAGCCAAAAGTAAAGAGCTAAAAAATTCTGCTCCACAAGCATTTGAACACCATGAGAACTGGAAACATGAGATATAGATGCAGGGCACTGCAGAAGTCTGATTATTAAAATAATGTAATAACATAAGATTATAACAATAATGTAATAACAAAGGTTTCTGTGCAAGAAATACATAGAAATTTGTACAATGCATAAACAAGTTGTACTGGCGCTTGATCTCTGATTGAGTCATTAGCCTAAAAATACACTGGCTAGTCCTGCTTCAGTATTGTCTGTAACCCTCACTGTTCCAGACAGTGGACAATGAGTTGCAACCACCACTTGTCTCACTTGTGCAGAATGTCACCTGTATAATATGTAATACAGAGGTAGCAGATTTCAAAAGTGCCATATTATAATGAAGATTATATTTCTCAGTGGCATTTATTATGAGATAATGCCTAGCATACTCTGAACTGTCATGCCTTTCTTTTCTGGCTTAAAAAAATTATACAGAAACTCTACCAGAATAAAAATAACACTGAAATTATGCAGAGTCAAAAGAGATCCATACAGAATCATTAGAATCTACGTCATTTGTTGGCCTCAGGATTTGCAAAGGGGATTTTTCACCTTATGCTATTACGCTTTGGCCTCAGTCCCACACTGATTTTAACAAGAGCCTTGCAGCACAAAAAATGGAGGCCTGGCTTAACAATGATTCAATCCTGTTGTGGATAGGAAGCATGCAATCCCATTGATATCAACAGATTGAACTGAGAGCAGAACCTGACCCTTACACTTGCTTTGGGACATAGGAAGCTAAGAAGAGAAAGAGCACAAGCTGATTTTTACAAGGCTTATGCTGAACACGTTACCCAAGTCATGGTCGGAAGAAACAAAAACTGTGCAACGGCCCCTAAGCTCCCCTGCAGCCCTCTAAAGACGGTAGCAACAGGTTAGTGGTACCTGGCAGGCAAAGAGCTGGCTCTGAAAATGTCACCCCTTAGGTTTCTCTAGCCATGAGTAAAATAGTCATGTCCACATTTTGTTCATACTGTATTTTACACAGTTCCTTGGTCTGGAAAACTATAGAGAAATGTGTGTTGTACTCTGTCATCTTTCAGCATGTGACTACATCTCTTTAAACATTCCCAATGCTATTTTTTACCCCTCATGTAAACTGCAGGTAGTAGGCACAAGAAACAAATACTGTTGATGGAAGGCTTTATGGTTACCCCTTCAAAATGATGAGGCTTTTTCTAAACTACAAGAGTGTCTTTGTGCCCCCTGCTCTGATAAAGGCAGTAGAAGACCACATTCATAATCTTCCCACTGTTAGTGTAGCATTTCCAACTAATTGGTATATCACAGTGTCACTCGCTGGAATTAATCCAGTCCTCAAATAGAAGAAAAAATAAAGGGGATAAAAACACCAACAAAAAATATTAAACTAAGAGGAGGAAACCTAACTCCTCTGCTTAACTCTGAAGCATTTTGAGAAACAGTTTATGTAGAATAATAGAAACCTGCATTGTACAGCCACTGCCTTGCCATTGTAATGTTTCCCAAGCTTCCGCTGTGTCTAGATAGAGGAGGTTTCATCTTTGTGGAGGATTTCCATGCTTGTCTGTGTGTGGTACAGTCACAACTTTAAATGTTTTTTAAATGTAGTTACTGTCTTTGATATCAAGGGACTATGTGTTCAGATATATGCTCACATGTCCAACTAACTGAAAGCCTCAATTTGTGAGAAGAAGAAAAGCGAGGCTGGGGACACTGTACAAACGGTGTTTACACCACTGAAGTGCTTTTGAAATGGAAAGACTCTGCATGAGGAGGCTTGCAGCTATGCCACAGCCTTGCCGATACCAGTGAGGAGCTCATCTTCAATGTAGTGTTGAACGTAGGTGGCAAAACTGTAATTTCTCTCTTTTTTTTAAACTATTTTTTCTTCTTTTATTTTTGAAATTTTCATCTAAGCGGCAGTTTCTTGTACTATAGTGACTCCTGCTGGGAGAGTTAAGTTGAAGTAGCTGAAGGTCTCTTACAGATATATCAACTCCCGGCCAGTAAAAAGATGTCCTAAACGCAGGAGATGGAGTTAAACTGTTCCCCTACCTTGGACGCAATGGCTTCTTTCATCACTAAGAACAAACCCCTAGGTTTTACAATTGAGACTGAGAAACTAGTACAGTACTTGTACAATTTTTGATCTACAGCATCACGACGTGAAGCTGCAACAATTAGATGTAAAGGGTCCATTCATGAGGAATAACATCACTTTGACCCTTTGTGTTAGCTCCTACTGCTAATCTTTCCATACGCGTGAACTTACTTTCAATTTGAAGAAGATGAAAAAGTCTTTTGCAAAACCCCAATACTGTTTTCTGATCTATGTACCTGAATGTAGAAACGTAGTCTTACCTCGTTTTTTTCCACTACAAGCCAAGCTACTTGTAATCCTTCCAAGCCTTTAAAGGGGACCTCCCTTGTTAGCATCTCCCAGAGAACCTGGAAGGGAAAAAAAGAAAAGAATTTTTATTTCTGTACTTTGTATTTTAAATACATTATTAAACCTTGATACAGCACTATTCTGTATCCAATTACCAGGCAACCAGTTTCCATTTGCAGGAACTTGGACCAGTGTTTGTGTGCAAGATCTTCTCACTAAATTAAATTGAATGTTTCTGCTTTTTCCTCTACAGAAAAGCCAAGATGAAAAACTGGGTTGCTTTTTTACTTTCTTTGTACACTACAAAGTTCACATTTGGCAGTTGAGACTTGGGAAGACAATGAACTCTTCCCCTCCTTCTCAGCCCCAACTAGACATATCTTTGCTTTGCAGTAATTTTTCATTTAAAAATATTTCTATATGATTGCAACCAGTGAATATGATCCAAAAAGTATTTTGCTCCTATGATATGCCTATGAAAATATTAAATATAATTTTTCAATCAAAACTGTAATTGTTTATCTTCAAGTATGTGATCACGTTAAACTAAGCAATATATAGCATATATAAAATTACTCTGTTCTCCTCAAGATTTTATATATGTATCGTAGTTAGATATAGAAAGATCTCCTAATTTTACATGCTCTTAGCACTTTGGTAACAGTACCTCAGAATCTAAGCTATTCTGTAGAAAAGAGCCTGGCATCACCAAGAAGGCTTCAAGTCAATGAATCCAACTTGGTTTTCTGCCACTGGGACAACATATCAGAATTCAACCAAATTAATAGCACTTTCTACCTCCACTTGTATATGTCCTTTTTATTTAAAAGCAGAACCTTCACATAGGTATCCTGTTACAAATATCTACAAATTTTTTCTTCTGCTCATATACCAAGCAGAACAACAAAAAAAGAGACATATTTTATGCAGGATTTGTCTAAATGCATTAAGATCCTTATGCAAGTCTCTGTATCCTCACTGTTTGGGTTAGTACCCAGGTTTATTCCAGCTACATCATTTCAAATGGATTGTGGACAGCCATGAAGATAATCAGAAAAAAAAAAAATGCAAGAATATTGGCAGATGGAGGTCAAACAAAAAAAAAAGCACTGAAGCAGAGTTGAGCCTTTAATCAAGTGAACAGGGTACACTCCAATAATAGACCTATTTGAATAATTCTGCTTGAGTCAGAAGACTGATTAGTAAAGGTAAGGCTATCTTGCAAAAATAAGGACAGTTTTCCTGAGAATAAGAAACATATGGGGAAAGTTATCATGGATGTATTCAACTATCCTGTTTGTCTCACTTCACTCCTTTTAGAAGAAAAATAAGGCACCTCAATTACTAACTCAAATGATCACCTCTCTGCTGGTAGAGAAGGAAATTTAACTCTGAGAGGAGGAAAAAATTTAGCAGCCCCATGTACTTCAGATAAAAAAGCAGTGTACAAAGCAGGCAGTTTAAAACAAAAACCCTTGGATCAAATCAAACATGTAGCTGAGCAGCCTTGTAGAACTACCTCATCTGTATGACTGTACCATGAAATCACAGAGGAGAAACTCAAGTTTGCACAAGATAGAGCAGTATCTAAATATATCTTCCAAGTAAAGAACATAATGAAATACACATTAAATGCCTTCAAGAGCCTTGAGCTTGAAAACTACCGCTGTGCTACCTTTCTTTCAGAAGACTAAATTGTAAGAGCTGTCTCATTTCATTCATGCATGTACGTTTGTGCAGAACACTTTGCACTGAATTCCTTTATCATGACACCTTCAGTGTTTATTTCCACTGCCTGTACAGATCACTGCTTCCCTAAACCAACAGTGTTAGCTAAAAACACTTCATGACTGCACACAGTTGAAAAGAAAAACAGCAATCTGACACAATATGAAGAATTTTTCTTAATGCTTTCATTTTACTAATAAATGAAAGTAAAAGATCCAAAAGTGGGATGTTGGAAATCCTTGTATTTACTTATACAGATTTAGAAAACATTCTAACAACGATGCAATTTTAATATTCAGGCCCATGGTATAGATAAAGCATTTCCTTCCAACAGTGACATGTCTCTATGACATGACTCAGTTTTATAGGAGCTTCAACCCCATCTCTTGGACTAGCTACCCTGAATCATCAGCTAAGGTGAATGATTGCATCACCAGTCTTTTAAAAAGCAGAATATGGGTACCTTCTGCATTCTCATTTGCCTCTTCCTCTCCCCAGGGTCATTGAGCAGCAGACAAGGACATTAACCTGACTTACCGCAGCCTCTTTATTGCAAGGTATGCTCTGTTCATTTTCAGAACTGGCTCCCCAGCTCACTTGAAAATCAATTTATCTTCCAGTTCTGGTGTAAAATCTAACTGAGACTGACATGGTTCACATCCCCTCCCAGCCCTGATGGTGAGGATCACCTGCTTTCCCAATCACATCACATCTCTGTGATGATGGACAGCAGGTGCTCACAGAAAAAACAGCCAAGCTAGAAACAATGATGAAAAACAAAGGAAGGTCATTTAATGTAGGGGTTTGTAACCTGTGGCTTCTGAAGACGTTGGGGTCATCTTAGCATACAGAGGAACAGAAAGGAGAGATAAATGCAGGAATGTTCATCCTATACATGATGCTGAGAATAAGAATTATGTGGTCTTCAGAAAAAGCTCATATGCTTACTTCTGTCAGCTCAGCTGTGCGACTCAGTTCTTATCCTCTCAACTCTGTGACGACAACCCAAAGGAAAAAAAACTACCCCACAATACCCCCACCCCATCCCGCATTCCCATGCCAGTGCAAAGCCAACAAAGATTCAGAGTGCCATTTGGGTAGGGGAACGTCCAAATGAGTAATGTGAGGAAAAGAATACATTCTGAACAACTTCACTGAAAAAAAAAAAGTGTCTTCTCCTGGTAGGAAACTGTTCACAGACAGTGGTCAGGAGCCACATTGAGCAGAAGTACAGCATGAGCATTAGCATTGCACTCATAGAGGTACTGCCCTTAGGCATGAAAATTAGGTCACTCTTCTCTGCATTGATCCAACTGCAGTTAAAGATCGCATAATTCTTTTCAAAGAGAGTAAGGGATAACCCTTGGAGCTGGCCAACATTCCCTCTATAAATAACGTATGTTCTCATAGCTACAGCAATGTTTGAACAGCTGCTACATTTAATGGCAGTCTCTATGCCACCAATAGACAATTAATGGTTTTACTTATTTGTTCTTGTAAGTGATAAAATAATTCAGCTACATCGTATGAGCTTTCTATGATTAAATACATTTATACTGATAGACAAACACACGCTGTGGTGCACTACAAGCAGTTCTGCCAGGATAACATATTCCGAGCATATGTCTTCATGATTTCAAAACAGCTTTTTGAGTGACACTGTCATTCCACATACACTTCCCTATCTGGCAGAGACACAAGGAATAATGTTTGAGCAACACACAATGGCATATGAGCTAATTTCAGGGTTGATCATTTGTAACACTTGGTATCTGTTAGAGTACAGATTTGGAAATGGATCAGAAAAGAGAATCTCAGCACGGCTGAAGGAAAGTGCAAGATCTGTCTTTGTGTTGTAAAAAATCTCCTGGAACATTTAGCTTTAGCATTTCATGGCAGTATTATAAATTATTTACTATATATCCCAAAGAGATTATATGGACCTGTTTAACCATCCATGAAGAGTAGGACAAGCTAATCTGAACCTTAACTATAAACATGTATACAATTGTTCACAAAGAGGAAAATTCATTTCAGTTGAGAAGCAACTCAGATGCATAAAGTTGCAGAAAAACTTCGACACTTCATGGAAAAATGCTCTTGCACACCTTAAGCAGGATATTTAAAATCACAGACTGGTTTATAGACAGAATAGAGTGTCAGACAGAAAAATAGCAGAAAAGAAATTAAAGAAAACTATGGGGAAGATGACAAATATTGTAAATGGAATATCTATTCCTAGCATCTTACTAGTTTACATTTGAAAGGATTCTGTTCTTTGTTAAGAGGACTTTAAATGAAGAAAAGCAGATTTGTCTCTCTAGCACAAAAGCTGCTGGCAAGTGTTACACTTTGAAAAGGGATTCTTTAAATTTTGTTGTTATAGATTATAAGAATTTGAAGAGACAAAAATACCCTTTCTCAGATTTTTTTTGTTTTCAGTCCCCTAGCTAATTCTCTGATAGTTGTAACACTTACAGGGAGATTCCAACCTTCAATGCTATAGTCAAGCCATTTCTTGCTGGTATAACCCCTCCAGGTCAGTAATTTCAGCAGCAGAGAACTCTGGCCACTGCCATTCTTCATTTCTACCCCTGTATCTCCTCCAAAAATTATGATGTTCCAAGACTAGAGTTATAAAAAGATCGACTCCTAAGTGCTTATGAATTCATAAGCTTCTACCCCCAGCAGAACACATTAGCTCAAAAAAATATGAAAAAATGTGAGTCAAATATTATTAGACACTCTAAAGTAGCACTACACACCCATAACAATGTTAAAATATTCTGGTAACACTGAACTGTTTTCATAAGGAGGGTAGTTGAGTTCTACCTCCAAGCACAGAATTGTCAAAGGAACCTTACTTTCTGGATGAGGAAAAACAAACTATGTATGACATACTGTTCCCAAAGCACTGTTAATACTTCACATGATAAGATACTAAATGATTTCTTCCCTTCTCCCACATAGAGAACATTACTTAAAGTCAATTCAAACTAGGATGACTATAGGAGCAGTTTGAGCTATAAGACTATGTTTGGAATTTTTCCTCTAACATTTTTGTTCTGTTTTGAAACTGGAATGTTTCCCTTCAGTGGACAATATGTGATTGCTTCCAGTAACAGTTTACATTAACATTTACATTTGTTAGCTTATGTTCTCTCACTGTTTGTGACCTAGTTCAGTTAAGAAAGCAACGATTTTGAATCTGAAAATAAAGTCTTTTTCTCCCTCCTTGTAAAACTTCAACCTTTAATTGTTAAGTGATGCCACATCATCTCTCATATATTTTTTTCTCACTATAAACAACTGTTTGGCAAAAAGTTTAAGTCATCCTTCGTTGGAACATCAGCTTAGGTATGTTAGCCCTTAGGTGCTAGCTTAAAAACACAGTGCCTCCCTCACATCTATCTACTTCCATTCCTCAAAAAGAGGTAATACTTGATGAGTACTGAAGAATTCCTCATTCTGCCACCCACTGTTGAATCCAAATACAAATATGGTTAATACACAGATATGCACAGAAACTACAATCCCACTTCCTTTCCTTTACCCCTCAAAGTACTCTTCACTGTCCTCTGTCAGAGAAAGGCTACGGGCACACAATTGATCTGACCACTATGGCTATTTCTAGCCTATTTTGTATTGCACGGCAAAACCAAATTAGCGCTTAACTGTGTTCAGAGTGAAGTAATTCACATTATTGAATCTGAAAGCCTGACATTGTGGCGAACCATAACTGATTGCTCACCCTTCAGAAGACCAGCAAAGTAATGCTGTGCTTTCCTATATTTTCAGATGTAACGACAGCAGGGTCTTTTAAACAACAAGCATAGAGCAGTAGCTTACTTTTTAATATAAATCAGTGATACTCCATTTTAGGGAAAGTAGAATGCTAATCATTTCATCTCGTTATACACCTATTACAAGACAACCTTCAGTTCCACAAAAAAACACAAGCAGAGATTCATGATGCAGGTTGTTCAGTGGCTCCTGAAAGGCTTTGAACATATGCTGAACAATCGTGGTAAAGCATGCACTTCTCTACACTGGCATGCTGCTAATCTAATCAGATCTTACTAAACATGTAAGACACTGTTCTTCCTATCATTTTCAAGCATGTAATTACAAATTATGGGTCAGTCTTAAAAGAAAGTGTGGGGTTTTTTGTTGTTCTTATTTAGAATTGTTGTTCTTGTATCACATGAATTCTGTCACACTAAAGAACTGCTACTACTCAAAATGAAATGAGAGGCACTCACCACTCCGTATGAGTATGTGTCACATGTTTCAGACACTGGAAGACTTTGAATAACTTCTGGGGCCATCCATGGAAAAGTGCCCACTAATGACATGTGTGTCGTATGGGAGTGGAACCTTGAAGCACCAAAATCACAGATCTGGCAAGAATAAATAAAAAATTTAACAGGTAATAGAATATCAACCTCATTCATTAGGCATCAAAACATTGACTCAAGCAGCATCTCTGTACAAATAATTAAAGAGTTCATACCTTTAACACACCATCAGCAGCTATAACAACTGAAAATGAAAAAACAAAAGGTTAGAAGAATGCTAAAAATAAACACAATATGTTTTCACATCAAAATACTTTGTTTTTAAAAAGACAAATGATCTTATGGTGAGCCAGCACTTGAATGTGCACACGTGCACAATTGTCCTGGTTTCTTTGAGAAGCTTTAGAGAACATCTGTTGAATCCCTGCAAGCCTCCAAACAAATGCAAAACCTTGCAGGCCTTACTGAGTTCAAAGATAGCAACACAGATAAACTTTGTTCTACCCAATGTAGTTAGGCTTAACAAGAAGCTCTCTGGAAGATTCATTAATAAAAGGAGAAAACTGAGGTGAGAGCTAGACTTTTCTTGACTATTGCGCACTCCCCTGTGCGCATTACTAAAATCTGTATCCCTCCTATCCCAGGACTACTAGTGGAAGTTTCATTTTAAAGTCAATGTTCTGCAAATTTCATAAAGAGCTGTCAACTGCTAAGTACAGACTGCACATTGAATATGTATAACTCAAAAGCATGAATATCTGTAAAACCTCAGAACAGGCCACAGTAAAGACAAGATTTTCTGATAAGAAATAATAGGCCTTATCCAGCCTGCTGTGTCTGCTGTCTGCCAGCCTTTCCTGGTACTCAACCCTTCCAAACAGAAAAAGGAAGTGAGAAGTGCCTGGGCAGTGTCTGAAAGCTGATCAGACGGGTATAATCATGGCCAGCAAGACACAACTTGAAAGAGCCCTCCATAGTGCTCTAAATGATGCCAGGGTCTGTAATGAAGTTCAGGCAGAGTCAGGATGGGGAGGACGGAACAGGCTTCTCTGTGCCTCAACAAGTGCAGCTTGATAACAGCCAAGGCATTAGTTCTGCTTGTTCCAAAGCTCAGGCACAGATTTAAATGCTACATTAACAGGTAACAGTAAATGCAGAGCATTTCAATGTCTTGATACTTCACCGTTCCTGGACTTCAGGTCCCTGTGGATAACTTTGACTGGAGCTTCCATGTGTAAATAGTGCATTCCTACACAAAACAAGGGAACAATCTAGTTAGACAGGCTGAGCGGGACCATCATGAATCTGCAGTCATGTTTCCTGGTTCCCACTAACCGTGCTCGTTACAAGCTGGCATACCCATATGCCGTACTGACATGCTGAAGGAGAAGTAAAGCTTCCCATAATCTACTTTGAGTAAAAAGCACTAAGCAAAGCTCATATATCTATCAGAGCATCTATATGGATATGCTAATGGTTTTTAAGGTCATATATAGTTGTTTGCTCTAAGGTGGTGTCTACACAAGGAGGCTGGATAGGAATTTACCATTTGTTCATTAGTTTACACTAATTCTTGTGTGATCGGTCACAGAGAACACAAAGGATGGAACAGCTTATTCTACATTATTATATGAAGAATTTCAGTATGGTTGCTGAGAATAAGCCCTTAGCTTCCTTAAATGCCCCAATTCAAATCAAATGTAAGGGTAATTATGCACTTTACCTCATAATTACTCTACAGCAAAATTATCCTCTCGGGACTTAGGGGTACAGCAGAAGTAAAACTGGCTTATAGAAGCCATTTTCACTTAGGAGAGCGTATTTTGGATTCATAATAAACAAGGAGCATATTAAAAAAGCACAGTGAATGGGCTTGGCCTTATTTATGTATGTATGTTTGATTGGTTGATTTTGTTACAATTTGAATAGGAAAGACTACAAAGGCTTTCCTGACTTCCTAAGGAAAGCATCTCCAGCTGTACACTTTGCTGGCTTTGTAGGACAGTATACACCACTCATCTTGCTTACCTTTAGCTATGTCAGTTGCCCAGGTCATGATATGATCCATATCCATCTCTTCACTTTTGTTACTATTAATGTAATCAAACAGTGAGCCAGCAGAAGCATACTCTGTTAAAAAACAGCAACAAACAAGACATTTTAAACATTGCGCCTAATTTGAAAGATGTAATAGAAACTCTGTGAGTGTCAGAAAGAAGTCAACCTCTGGCTTAATGACAAAAAATTTGGGTTCAGCAGCTAATATTATTACTGGTGTAGTAGAAGAGTGGTAGTTTGTTCTGATTACCCCAACACAGACATAATCTATTGCTAAGGAAAACCAAACAAACAACAAACAAAGTGTAATCATATATAACAACAGACATTAAACTGAAAAGGCATTAGAAAGGTATGGCATCAAGAAAGATCAGGCAAAGCAGTTCAAATTCCAGAGTAAAAGGCTCTGGATGCTCCTTGTTCAGAATAAGCAGGCCTTTTTCTTAATTTCTCTTAACTACACCAACAGAATCCCACAGCAGGATTCTATGGGTACAAACAAGGGTTTTTGGGGCCTGCTGGTGTTTGCAAGTGTGGCAGATGGAATCCAGAGTGACCACCAGAGCTGTATGGCTTAAAGCAGAAGTAACATGCTAGTTTCACCCACACCTTTAGGTGTGAAACTGGAGACAACTGAAACCTGCACAGTGCCACTTTTATATAACCAAAATTCTTATTTTTTTATACAGAGAATTTGCTGCTCTTGATCAGAAGAGCATTTAACGTGGGAGGTTGCCGGTATCAGATCCATCTTACTGTTTCCAGAATCAAGGATAGTCTCCACTGGTAAGCAGTACTGTGTGTAAGTGACGCCCCATAACAAAGGATTTTCTTTTTTTAAAGTAAAGCTTATAAGTAAATGTTAATATATTATGTTCTGTTAGGAAGGAAGGGTCTGCAAGTAGAAGGCGAAATTAAAATTTTCTTTTCCTATTTCCTATTTCCCAATGGAGGAACAGAGTAGTAAATCAAATAATTTGTTCATGAAAAAACAGAAGGATGAAACCTGAAGTCTAACCCTGAAATATGCAGTACAGATTTCCTTGTGTTGTAGGTCATGTACAGCAGTCTAAAGGCTGTAGCTCTTCTGTTTAGTATTTATTTAAAAAGTTTTATACTTATTTAGAATCCATTCATGCTTCACCAAAACAGGAAGTTCATTGAGATGAAGCAGCTTTTATCTTTTTTTTTAATCTATTTTTTCTTTTATCTGTTTGCCATGACAGAGCAGGCACATGCTAGCCCCAGTAGCCCCATGTAGCCCCAGTAGCACAAAGATCAGTGGGATGCAAGGAGCAACTTAAGCCTTTCAGCCCCCTCTGCCAAGGCTATTCAGTGTGCTTCTCAGGCAGAACTTAGAACCTACTCACAAGACTCACAGAACCTTCATATCAGTTCAAAGCAGCCACAAAATCATTGCCACTAAGACGGCATTGAATGTATCTGAATGTTGTTAATAATAATGATAAACAATGATTGAAAGATGGTAGGCCAAATGCATTTTAAAAAAATTATATTGTTCCTTATCAAGGAAATCAAAACCACTGGGAGATTCCTGCATGGGGAAGGAAACTGAAACAAGACTGAATCTGCAGCCTAGAACATGGTAGACTAGATGAGAAGATCCCAGTGCTAAATGAAAGAGGGAGAAAATAGCAAGTCCCTTGAAAGTAAACACTCAAGTGACAAGCAGAACCTTCCACTGAAAGGACAGACGTGTTGCTTCTGATGTCACCGACAGAAGAGTAAGCTGCTGACCCACACATTTCCACAATTAAAACAGAAGCTTTTTTTACCCATGATGTCATCATCTGTCTTATAAATGGATTCTTCAGGAATAGGTTGGCTGCATGCTTTGCATGCCTTTATAATGCATAATTTGATCCACCAGGGTCAGGGACAACTCAGCTCCCCAGGCCCTTTGCCATTCTGTGTCAAGAGAGGGAAGCAAGCTTTTATCAACAAAGCTCCACTGTTGGTATTTATTCTATATATTTATTGTGCCACAGGTTTTTACTAGGAGCTTATGGATTTGGATATCATATCGCAAGGACAATGTTCTTTCTATAATGGAAAAGAAATATTTTCTTTAGAAAGAAACACTCTGAGTGCCTGACTGGACCCACCCTGTGATGGGCTGTGGGATACACCATATGGTTCTGTGCAATGGGGGCACAAGCTCCGAGAACCTTTTGGGAGGAGGCAGCTACGGTCAAAAGCCATACCTAAAAGCTAGACATTGAGACTGCTGCTGACAGACAGCCAGTGACATCTAGAATGATGTGATCCATGTTAGCAGCTCACCGAGTGGGATGACCTGCTGTAGCACTGACACACATCTCAGCAGGAAAACGTGTTTTAACTGCCAATGTAGCCTTTCTCAGAGAACTCCTTGACAATCCCACGTAAGATGTTACGTGCAGCTAATACTCAGTACATGCCAATACTTGGCTGAATGCTCTCATCTCCATCACTGAAGAAACATTAGTTTCTCTGCATTTCTTTTTGTTTGGGATTTTCCCTCAAAAGAAATGGATCTCTGACTAAATACAGGATTAAGTCTGCAACACTGATGGCAATCCAGAAGATCATGAAGTAAAAACCCCTCTAAAGGATATTTCAGGTACAATTAACATTTCCTTTCTCAGTAGCCATTCTCTCATTTGAAAATGGTGTGGGGAAATGGAACCTTGCTTCCCTTCCAACCCACAGGACTCTGGTCCCATTAGAAGTTGCAGGGAGAATCAGCACAGTTTGCTAAAAAAAGAGGTTTCTTCTTTAGCCTGGGTGTAATTAGAGCTCCCCAAGGAACAAAGTGGTTGAACTACATACCACAGTCTCTTTCTTACAGGTGGTTAAAGAGTCCCTATTCTCACTAACATTATGTATTACTTTAGCTGCTGTCTGTTCTGCGACTGGTAAGCAGGTCAAATGTCTCCAAACATCATCCCAGGTCATTGATTACACCTCTCCTTTGTTACTCTGCTTGCTGGTTCACACTTCTTACAATTATATTAAAAACGATAGTAAAATTTCATTACTTGATTTATTAGTTTTGGGTTAATTTTATTGTTTCCAGAAAGAATTCAAGTTCCTGTCTACATGCCATCACTAGTGCATTCTCTGAGCAGTGTAGACTGTGGTTACCCCATGCACCTCTGGAGTGCTGGCTGCCACACCTGACCTCCACTAGGCTTATACTCTTCTGGTGAGCAAAGCTCCCCATGCTCTGAACAGTGCTGCCTTTTTGACGCGCTCCCACCGGATTACACTTCCATCTGCTGTGATAACCAGATGTCTAAGAGGCAGGTAGAAATAACTGAATTTTCACAAGTTCTGACCATCATCTGAGAACCAATAAAAACCTCAACAGCAGTGATTCAAACCGGTATTAAGACTGTGCCACACACAGACTACTCTTTGCATCAAACTTTGAAGTGTTTGAAGTGACATGACAAAACACGCCTCCTAATTCACACTTCGATGGGTTTTACCTCTCTGAACATTTATTTCAGCAGATGGGAGATTGCTTTGCTTTGGGTTTACTGTCTACAACTATCTTACATAGTTTTTCCCATACAGGAAAGGGAGAAAATTTTCTATCTGGACCAACTCCCAAGTAAGGGCAGGAAGCTTAAAGTGGTGATAGAAAAAAGAAAACACTAACAAAAAACCCCAACAAAACCACAAAAAACAATCTCTGCATAATTCTAGGAATATCAGAATGAACAAAACCTAGTTTCCAATGAATAAAGGGAATAGTCTTACGATGTCTTATAAACCCTTGACTTTATTTCAAGCTCTTCCCACTCTAAATTCTCCCATTTTCAATACAGGCAAAATTCACGTTGTAGCTTTACTCTGAGCAGACTCTTAGCCTTCCTTTTTCACAGAACCTGCCAGAACTTCATATCATGAAAAACTCTACTTCTGCGATATGCCACTTGAAATGGAAAAGCAATTCTCAGAAAACGGTAAGAGAATACAGTGAAAATTACTGTTTAAATGAGTGCTGAGTTTGTACAGTACCCGAGGCTCCACCTGCCTCCAGCCATGCTCCCAGCCTGGTTCCCACCTCCAGCACTCCCATTTACATTGAGGCAGATGGTGCCAAGCACTCTTAACATTCAAACAAGGCCAGAACAAACAGCAAAACACTGAAACTGGGTAAAGCAAATACCTTGTAACATTGGAGTTTTGCAGAATCAAGAAAAAGGTCACACAAAAATCCTTACCTGTAACTATGCCATAATTTGGAGGTTCAATGACAGCTCCGTAGAACTGAATGATGTTTTTGTGACTGAGCACACTGAGTATTTCTGCCTGTTGAAAACAAACAAACAAGTTAGACAATTAAACTGGGACATTTACTATGATAGCTTATTTTATACCCCAGTGGGTATACACATATATATAACATATATATAAACACACACGTATCTAGGAAAGACTGTCCACAAACACCTGGCATTTGAAAACTTCATGAGAGTTTGGCAGATGAATGCTTCGCATGTTTGGGGGAAAAATAATAAATTTCAGACTATTCTTTCATGGCCAAGGCACAGATGTAGAAGTTAAGTCTTTGGAAAAACTGAAGGCCTTGGAAAACTTTGTTCAAAGAAAGATCTGGGATTTTTGGCAGAGCTGCAGCAGTCCTATCCAGAATTTGTGTTTATGCACTAAGTACTACGGGTTCAGCGAGTCCAGCACTTCAGGCTGTTAGAGTAGACCAAGCACACACAGCTCCATCCAACGCTTACTGGAAATGCAGAATTTCCAGGCATGCGCTGTGGAGTCTGACTGAACACGCACAGCAAGCACACTTGAGATTGCCAAATAGCCAGCAGTGCAGCTGAAACTGCTCCTCAGAGCAGACTACAGATGTTTGGCAATTCTGGATAAACATACAAAAACCTTCAAATTCCACTTGAACAATGCTGCTAGGTTTGAGAAAGAGACTGCAAGACAATGAGATTGTATCCACAGAAATTAAGACCTATACTCCCCGCAGTTTTTTAGAGAAAAGGTCAGATAGCTACTTCAAGGTCTCTCACCAGTTTCATTAAAATAAACACTCGAGATTTTAGACAGATGTTTTTACACAAACATACATATTATACAAATACAGATACATACTATTACATATTTTTCTCCACAGTAATGCCTTACTTCAAGAGTTTGAGATTATGTTAATTCTATACCAGGCAAGAACATCTAACAAGATCTCAACGCCTCAGAACTTAGCAAATGTATCTGATCTGACGGATTCCTTAGCAGATCCCTTGACTGCCAGTGGGAATGTTGCTGTTTACCTGTAGGAGTCTTCATACAAATTCTTAGATAACTGCCAATTAAATTATTTGTAGCTTTGTAGATTCACTGAAAACAGGAAGGCTATAGCAGTTTAGATGCAAAAAGCCATGGTCCATCAGCTAGTGCTATTGTAATAAAAGTAGAGCTAAACCAAACCATTATTTTTTTTGGCGGTACCATGATACATCTGCCTAACTGCATGATTACAGATAAAGGCACCACATTACTCATTTTTTTGTTGTTGTTGTTGCTTAAAGCCATTTCTGAGTAACTTCAACACAGTTTCGAAGTAAGACCTTTATCTCTAGCTAAAGCCCAGACATTTACACATATTCAATTAAATCTTTAACTATAGCTTTGAACTTGGGTTACACTAACTCCACGCTGCTTAGCCCGCTTGGCAAGAAAAACAGTGTTACCATTAAGTGAGTAATCTTTTTTCACAATACCAGAAAATTAACTTTTTAAATGTATGCTGTTCTCAGCATCATACTGCAGACTGACTCACCTACAAGTCCACAAACTAATTTAATTGGTAGCTATCTAAGAAAATGTGGAAAGATTCACCTGCAAGTAAACACCAACACTACAGCCAGTCAAGGGATCTGTCGGTCCAAGGAGCTCTGCCCTCCACCTGCAGCCCCATCAGCCTCCCAAGGCAAGGGACAACAACAACAGCAGCAGCAGCAGCAATGGCAGCTCAAGCTGTACCTCCAGTCTCCTTCCCTAGTCCAGAGGATGCAGGTGACAGCCTAGTCATTCAAAACTCCATCTCCATGGGCTTGCAGAATCCTATACTTGAAAAACTTTTGTATTACATTTTTATATTCTTTAGGAAATAATCAACTGGGGAACGTCCTCTAATTCCTACCAGCGTTACTGCCAGATAACCAGGAGACCTAATACTCCTTGACAGACTATCTGAATATTGTTAGAATGAGACAGGAATACCACAAACAGACAAACTATCTAGAACACCTTATCTTGAACACCTCAGTCAAGAGGAATGGAATAAAGCCATCTTCTTGTAAAGTACTTGAAACCCCATGTCTTCAAAGCACTGTGCACACCACCTACTGTGGTGTTTACAACACAAGTACTTCAATAGGTCATTAGAATTAAATTGGTGGGTCTTACATTTAATATTCCTATGGTGTAATACATTTAGGTCCTGGCTACAGAACCAGTATGAGACCAATCTTTTCAGAGAACGATTAAAAATGCCCCATGATTAACACACCCAAGTGCCATAGCTCCCTATCCCACAACAATGTGCAGAACTCAGTGACTCTCCTCCATCTCACAGAAGATGCTGCTGGATCCAGTGAAAGCCCATCAGAACCAGTCGATAAGAGGAAGGGCTGGACTGCAGCAACACCAGCAGCAAAACCCAGACTAACCAATCACCCCAGTGCTACCACGAAAAGAACAGTAAGCAACATATGAGCATTGGACCTAGAAGACAAGTACTTCACTGCCACAGGCAAACTGACACACAGTGCTTTTATTATTTAGGGATGCAAAAAAAAAAATAATTCTGAGATTATCTTATTTACATGATATTATACACTAACATAATATTCCAGAAGTATGAAAAAATGCTATGTCGACCATGGCTAATACTATCATCTTCCCATTGATGTTCATACTCTAATCAGGGATTTAAAAGACACCAAAGCAAGCTTCCATCTAAGAAATATGGAGAGGCATCTTCCAATTGCCCACAGATACCCTGTATGAACAACTGGGGGGGGGAAATTTGCCAACTCTAAGGACCATTATATCTGACAGAAATCTTTTCTAAACACTTTTAATCACTCTGCTGTTGTTTGCACTAGCGATTCTAGATGATTGCTTTCATGTTTTGTTCTTTTCAGTTGCTGTATATCAGCTGTGAACTCCATTAGCCAATTTAAAGACACTTATTCCTTACAGCGAGAACCAGATGCAAGTCAGTCCACATCTTTGAAGCTTTTGTACTATTTTTGACAAGAAGGTGCCATATTTCAATGAAAATGACTTTCAGATAGCAAATTACAAATTGGTGGTTAAAGACTGGTATTTCAAAGGTCTCTTAGGCACTAACAAGAATATTCAGAATCACCTTTAAGCATCAAACACATACTTAAATCCAAAATGCCTAAATGCTTGGAAGAAAATCCTGTCATGCATCTGTGTCTATTGGCTTGGGCACAACACTCTTCCCTCAGTAAAGCTGCTTTCTATCTTATGCAAGCTAAATGAGCACCAATTTCCTTCCTAACTCATGATGAAAAGTAACAAGTATTCAACTATTTAATTAAATTAATTTTTTGCATGAAAAACAGATTTTTTTTTTAATGTTATATTGAAGCATAACTAGTGGTTTTTCAGCTGAAGAAAAGGCAACCAAACACATAAATACAAACTCCCTGGACATAACATAGAGACACAGTCAGACACACAAGATGACTGCAAGAGAACTGAATATTATGCTTAGTCCCATGATAAACTCAGTCCTAGCCTGTTACTGACCATCAAACTACACTAAAACCATTCACTCTGCACTTACATCACAGGTGTGGATGAAATTATGCCCCTCTCGAGTCCTGCTCAAGTGATTTACAGACTAGATGCCATTTCTTGAAGGCAAAGGGATTCAGAACTCTAAACAGACCTAATCCACTGTTTACCTAATTCAACCACTATCACAAAATCAAAGGTCAAAGCAAATTACACAGAAAACATTTTAATTCTCGCTTACTGGCTTATCATAAATTAAACCCAATTCATAAGACAGCTATAGTGTAAGAGTTTGGAATTCAGGTAATCCCTAAGTGTACAAACATTGTAATTATGTCCTGTGAACCATGGTATGGATCACAGTGTTAAATGCATAATTTAGTTTTATGGCTGTTTAATCTCTACTTAATGACATATGTGAAAATGTCAATAACATCATCTATGACTGACATCACCCTACAGCTGCCTCTAGACCCATCAGTACTGCTCTTAACCTTGTAGTACAAACAAGAATAACTGTATCTTCAGTTGTTTCAGCAAGTAAAGAGTCCTCCCCTCGGCCTTGTCTGTGTTTAGCAATTCCTGGACAGAAATCACACAGATTCTAAGCATGGCCAACAGCAGATGAGGGGACAAAGCAAGCTGGCTGGACAGTGTGGTCTTGTTATGAGCATCACAAGCCTCAGCTCCCTGGGATAACCCAAGCCTTCGCTTGCTTTTGCTCTGTCCTGTACCAGCGCAGCAAAAGCAGCAAATGCAGCTCGGCTCTGATGACATCTTAAAGGTTGGTGCCGACTGCAGATGTGGGCAATGGCCACCTGATGCTGAGCTGGCATTACTCGGGAGTCAGACAAGGCCACATCGTCAAATCTTTAATTGCAGCCACAGAGACAGTAAGGATGTGGACGGAGGCACTTTGCATACAGCTGTGTTGTTGCCTGCCAGCTACTCACAGCAGCTGCAGCTGCTCTTCTTAGAGCTCCCTATCATCTTAAGGCGAAGTTAGCAAAGACCAAACGACTCAGCATATTTTAGTTACTCTGGTTCTCCTCAGAAATATGTTCGAAATTTATTATAGTCACATTTGTAGTCAAGAGAACTGATCAAAGGTTTGGGCTAGCAGCACAGCTGGAACTGCAAAAGAACATCTGTCCGCACAGTTTTTTCAGTATCAAAAGACTTTTCTGCTTGGGTCCAGACAAACTGGGCCCAAAGCAACTCAACTACCACTTCTTCCAGGTGCCTCTGGAGCACCTGACTGGAAAGAGCAAAGTATTGCCATCTTTCCACCCTGCTCTGAGCACATTGGTTTAGGATTAACACAGGAAATAGCTGCAGCCCCTTGTGAGATCAACACGTCAGCCAGCAGCCGACCAACTCTCCCGTTAATAAATCAGTAAACTGCACAGCAAGAGGCACCTTCGCTCCATGTAAAATTACAGAGTTAGACGTGGTGAGCTACTCAAAGAATCTGATTAACACAACTTCCTTAACTGCCTTATAATACTTATTATTATATTGTGCAAAAGTTTGGTTATTTATTTTTCCAGAGAACTGTTTGTCATGTTCATTAAGGAGATATTTAGACACACTTAAGGCAGCTTTGGAAAGACATTTTTTTCCTAAGTCTTACAGCATTTTAAAGGCTTTGAGTTTTGTCATGTTCTTGGGAGAGTTGCAACTTAGCTACTCTCAGTGGGTTTTACAGTCTAATAAAAGAGCAGCTGGAAGAGGCCAGCTGATGTTTTACTAAAATCATTCCATTAGTGGCAACCACATACGAAAAAGAAATGCTAACACAAATAAATACCACACCTTTATTTCTAGATTCCTGCTCAAAAATACATCCAGTCTATTTCCATTCCCAACCTCTCACGAATGCTCTTGTGAATTCACTGTTGTCTAATAAGAGATGATGCCTCTTATAATACACCAGTTTCTCTAGGTAAACAAGCCCAAAATATAATTTTACAGACACAATACTAGACAATCAGCATCTATCATTGCTAATAAATTACCTTCTCAATATGCAGGAAAAGGATACTTCAAGAATTTCAGAAACATAAAACTATTACTAAGAATTATACAGCAGGGATGAATCACAGAATCAACGGGGTTGGAAAAGGCCTCCAAGATCATCAAGTCCAACTCTTGATTCAACACCACCGTGGTTACCAGACCATGGCACTAAGTGCCACAACCAGTCTCATTCTAAAAATCTCCAGAGACGGAGAACCCACCACCTCCCTGGGCAGCCCATTCCAATGCTTGATTACTCTCTCTGTAAAAAATTTCTTCCTAATATCCAACCAAACCTCCCCTGGCACAGCTTAAGACCGTGCCCTCGTGTCCTGATATGCAATAATTACAGTTCTGAACACTGAAAAGAAAATCAAGCAGATGCAAAATAAAACCTTAAGACTTTGCCAACTGATTTATCTGTTCTCATAAAATTTTCCATGGAAAAAAGTATAAACAAGAATTTTGTGCTTTGGGGTCCCCAAATAATAAGCAAAGCATACTGATTGTCCAGGTCAGGGACTGTTTGCTAAACCTATTAAACTGTCTTTAATATTAATAATGCAAGAGGAAAAAGACATGAACATGGCAAAGCCAAGGATCATTGGTGAGATCCTATGTATGCAAATAAGCAGAGTTATCACTTGCTCCAGTGGACACGCTCCCAGAATAAATGTGTTACCAACTTCTTCAATAGACTTTCAATAGACTCTTTTTTCAAAATTGTACTTCTAAAACTATGGTTGCATGTCACTTAAAGCTGTGTGAGCTTGGGTTTCTTCTTTAGTACTCATTTAGAGGATAACTTATCCCAAAGAAAAGCAATCTTCTACAGCCTATTTACATGTTAAAACTCTGTCAGTATTTGTCTTAGAAGACAGCCTCTATATTCGAGCTGTATTAAGTAACAGTATCTTGGTTTTTAAACCATACAGAAAAGAGTTAAATTACATCCTCAGATTGATGTCACCAGCATTTCTGTAAATAACAGAATTAAATTCTCACAAGTACATCTAAATGACGTACAAAATTTGTACTTAAAACCATTTTGATTGAGCAAATGTTTCAAAGCATCAAATTTGCATCCAAAATTATGTCCTACATGAATCCCAGAGACTAAAAGTGGAAATATACAGGAAACTAATAAATTCTCATTGCTATATAATCATCTTACCATTATTTTAAATCCACTGGTTTATATCACCAGTTCTCATTTTTGGAGACACTATGGTAGAAACACACTTCAAATATGTTGTATTGACTTTTAGGTTGCAATCTTGAAGAAAAAAAAAAAGCACATTTCCAAGACAACTCAGTTCTGTTAAACTGTCATACCATAGGGAAGGAATATGGACATAAATTTGTTATATGTTCTTTTAGGCTCTCCCCATCTTATGAAATTTACTTTAAAATAATTAATTTGCATCATGCAGCACCAAAGGACATGTTAGTAGTAAAATGTACTGGATATTGACCATTTGAAAACTGAGTTATAGTAGAGTATAAAACTTTTACAGCAACCCTTGCACATAACTTGGTACTTTAAGGAAGAAGGGTTATGGGGTTAGAAGTACTAGGTAGTAAATTCAGAACATGCCTGTCAAAACACTGCGAAGGCTTTCTCAGCCCATGGAAAAAGCGTGGTATCAATGAGAGAAGAGGCTGTTAACAGACTGACAAAACTAAGCAAGGGCACTTTCTGTAGAAAATCCTTACAGAAGGTTTAATAAGCTTGAAGAAATTCTGTGTTACAGTTACACTGCCACTAACAACAACAAAAAAGCACAAAGATTATGGACAAATAATTCACACAGATTTCAACTAGAAATCCACAATGTCCAAATGTATCCCATAGGATTATTACATTTTGCAGCAGTCAACTTGAGATTGTATGAGCATTTAATATTAAGGTACCTGATAAGGGGAGATTTCACAAGAACAAATTTACTTTGGATTTCACTAATGTTATTCACATATAGTACAACCCTTCAAACCATGTATAAACTATGTATTTGTAATGGTGTAAGAGTTTAGAAGTTATCAATGTCCTGCAATATTATAAATATTTAATTCAGGCAGATTTGGGGTATGAAGCTGCCTCCAGCTGCAAAGCAACACCAACCATTGAGCAGAAACAACAGATGAGTGGACTAAACAGCTGGGCTGAAATACCTGAGCTCCCATAGAGCAGTTTATTTTCAGCAATCATCATTTCTCTTCTTAATGCTGGGAAATTTTCCCAGTCACTTACAATCATTTTGAACACAAACCTGCTTTGACTATGGAGAACAGTAACAAAAACAACATACCTAAAATACATGGGAATAACAAAATATAAAACTTTGACTCCCTGCTTGCTCCACAGGTGAGAAGGTATCATGGTTAATATGCAACACCTGAATCTTTTCAGGCCCCAAAAATGGAAAAATATCCAAGGAAATTATTTCTGAGATCAAAGTCACTGTAAATCTTCTAAACACCTTGCTGGAAAGACATTCTGGTATAACAGCGATGGGCAAAACCAGTGCCCTCTCAAGGAGCCAAGTCCATACATATCCAGACAGAGCAGTGTTTTTTCTGAGGTCTGCACAGTATTTGTAAGGAATCTGGATAAGATAATCTGGAACAAGTCAAATCTCATTATCCAGTGGTTTTTGCTGAACAATTAGCATAGACTCCAACAGAGACAGCAGCAGCTGTACTTCTGCGTCCCGATCCACTCCTCTAAAGCAGCTATGATCTTTACACTGAAGTATTTTTCCATCTTGATCATAAAAACTGTAATTTAACCAAGGAAAATAAAACCCACCATGTTCTTGATGAGCACTCATTTAAAGCCTGTCTTTGAGTGGATAAATCCAACCTACTGTAGCTAATGATAGGGATAGCACTTGATGGGGATCCCTCTTATTGGAATCATAGTGAATGTTGTAATTCCAGAAGAAAATGTTTCTCAACCAGACAGGCTGAGCCCACTCCCATGAAAACAGAACATGGTGAGATGTGTTACCCCACTGTTATATGTTAACAGCAAATCACATATGGTTTTGTTTTCCACACGGGCTACCAGAGCTCTGTACAAGGCTCTCAAAATGACCTGCCCCTGCAGAAAAAAAATCACTCCCTACACGGAATCCACCTACTTAAAAAAGATACAGAACTTTCAAAACAGGAATTCTGGCTGCGAGCAACAGGCATAAAAAGAAAGGAGAGAAAGTAGTTGCCAACTACCAATGTTCCTCTGTTGAAGTGAATGAGAGCCCACCACAGATGAGAGGCATTTTTCTTGCCACATTTATGTATGCCATAACACAACCTCACAAAATCCAAGTTTTTCAGGAACATGAGTTGTCACCAAAATCTGAATGTCTGACTGCTGTGCATTATCTGAATGACACACACCATGTTTTTATGTACAACTGTCCAAATAATCCACCACGAAACATGGCGAAATCTTCACCACGAATCTGCTTCCAGTTCTGGTTTCACCACGCAGTAGCAATAGACCACCTTCCTTCCTGAATGGAGAGCAGCAAGCTGTCTCTGTCACTTACCAAGTCCTCTTTCTCTTTACCAAGACTTAAGCAGCAAGCATCCTTCCTCAGGTTACAGCCAGATCTCCCTTCCACCTAGCTAGAATTCACAAGAACATAAGCAAAAAATTCCTCTGGAAACCCAGGACTTCTAACTCCATCAAAACCTGACTTGCACCTTCTCCAGCTAAGTACCACTGTCCTTCAACCAGGATCATCCCATAAAGCAACAGCCAGAACAACATGCTTCACAGTGGCTCTCTGTCTATGCCCACACTGCTACCTAGACCACCATGGATCAGAATCTCCATTTCCAACAAAACTAAAGTTTCAGCACATAAATCCCTTGCCTGCTTTTCAGAAAAGTTATTCTTCTTTGTCTAAGAATGAAAATTCTATTTTACTCAGAAACTTGGCTCAGATGCTACCCCTACTGGGTAGCGATGCTCAAAAAATAAAACTAGACAAAAATTCTGAAATTTTAAGTTTTTACCTTGTTTATTTTTTCTTGGGATTCTTCAGGCTACCTTCACGATAGCTCAATCTTTTTTCCATTAGGACTAAGAAAAATTCAAATGAAACAGCTAAGATAAAAACCTTGGGAAAAAATTACCAATATTTTAAAAATGCTTTTAAGTGTCATAAAACATTTATTTGTACGACTGTACTACACATTTCTGACATGTAACTTCAGCTTTTCCCCTAATTCTCTTTGATGAATTTCTTGTACACAGGACTCCCTATCCTATCTAGGCTTCTTCACAGCTATCTGCTTACATGGATATGGCAATAACAACCACTTAATTTCTAATCCTTGTTATGTAAGAATAGTGGCCAGCCTCAAAATAATTTTTTTTAAAAGGCAGTAACTTGAATACCAGTATCTCTGAACTCTGCAGAAAGTGGAAATCCAGAAGAATCTATCTAAAAGAGTGAGACTGATTACAGAGTAACCTATGAAGACAGTTGCTTTGAGTTTCATGAACAGACTTGCAAGGAGCAAAGAATTCGCAAGGTTTTGTACTACCAAAGGATACCAAATTAAGCCAAATTATTTTCTAGTTGCTCTCCTCCAATGAAACAACAATATCCCAAGCCTGTTCCTTCCCCAAAGTTAGGACATAATGACCAGAGGTACTGTAACCCCTACCCATGTCTGTGTCACAGCCTTGGCTCTGCATTTTGAACCCACTAGAAAGAACAAAACTGAATAATGAGACAAATTGAGAATGCAAAGCCTGACACCTGCTCCAACTCCTTTGCAATGGTTTGGTGGAACAGAACACACGCAAGTCAGGAGCATTTCCTCTAGGGAGAGCTGGAAATGTGGAAAAATCACAGCCTATGCATACCATTAATTCTTATTCTCTCACATGTACAAAACATTTCTGAAAACTGCTGTAACTCACACACATGAAGAGACAAAATCTAAAAGCATACAGATGCAGGAAAAGTGGCAAATAGAGGACAGTTGAATGCAAAAGTAACAGCACCGCAATAATACTGCACAATGCAACACAATCTATTTTAGGGTAGACATGTAAGGGGAAAGAACCTCTCACAACCATGTTCAGCTTTGGCATTTCTCCATTTCTCAGTTTCTACTTCCACACCAGTAACCTGCACCTTCAGACTTGATTTGAATTTTCTCTTTCATCGTTTTATTAGAAAAATTCTACACACATCAGAAATCAATATCAGAGGAACATCACACACATACCCTAATAGGAAAGCAGTAATGTTTAAGAGGCCAGTTACAAAACGGAGATCATTATTTTGTGATTACAAAATAACTGACTTCCTCCACAGATCTGCACTGTGCTTCCTGAGGACCTGCAATAAATGAAACAGCAAAGAGGAAGGGGGAATGCTGTATTACATAAGCCCACAGGAACCTCAGGACCAAGGTCTCTGTACCTACTCTGGGCTGTACCAGACAAGCTGAAGAGAAGGCATTATGCTGCAGCTAATGACAATTCCAGTCTAAATCTGAGTGCAGCAGGGACAATTTGCATCTCTTCCTATTCCAGCAACGCCGCAGTCCTTGCACAATTACTAACTGCTTGATTTATGCTCCAAGCATGACAAGGATTAGATTTGCAAAGTTCAGTCCAATAAACCGAGCTCGCAAGCTGGATCCAGGGCCCAGGAGCTTCATGATGTCTTGGTGGCACAGAGCACATTCAAACCCGCAACAGGTCCTTTGGTGCGGAAGAATAACAGCATCCCACATACCACAGCTTCCCATTCTCCAAAGGGAGAGGTATGCAAAACCTTGTCTAAGACATTGGCTCCCATCAAGGATCAGACATAAGCAAATGCAATTTTCCATGCCACCTTCAGGTCAAGCAAGGTTGGAATGACTTTAAGCACTCTCCTTCATCCAAGCAAATCATCCTCTGGCAATATTGATGACAAAGCTTTGCTGCCTGAGACACATCTCTGTAGAAGGCTCAGCAAGGACCCTTTTCCACCCTATCAGAGTGCTCTATGGCTACATGACATTTTCCTTCCCTTTCTACATGTGCTGCTGGCCTGCTGAGTGTGTTCACTTCTAGGAGATAAATCCCCGATCCCAGAGAAAGTCCTTCCTTCTGCCTGGGAAGGGAAGGAGGGAAAAAAATAAAACCAGTATTGGCAGAAAAAAAAGGACCCAGAGAAACATTTCTTCTCTTCAAGAAGAGTTAGTGGTACCTTGCAACTATTATACAGTGTTACTATAAAGAGGGTTTGGCTGATCCCATACATCCGGAAGACAGTCATTACCCTTCTGCCTTTTTTTCTTCTTGAGTTTGAATTGTTGCACTTTGAAGAGCTTCAAGATTTCTCAAGGTCAGTTTCATCAATTACCTCTGTCTTTAGCAAATCTGGATATAATTACTGTAGTGGGCTCTGAGCGGAGAATATGAGACCATTCTGAGGTCATTGTTGTGCAGAGCGAGTCTGACAGTCTTGCATATTATTGCAAACTTTGAAAATACTACTATAAAATATTTCAACCATTAATTATTCCATATTGTATCCTCAGGGACAGCAACAGAGAACTTAAGCCTTTACAAGTGTCCTGCATATTTTCATTTGTCTTCACTGTTTAGTTCAGACTAACAGACCTTTATTATTGCGTACGTACAAAAAGAAACCATGAAGTGTAAAAGACTTCTGAAAATACTGATTTTTTATTCAAAATCTTTACTGAATTCAGAATTTTGATGGGTTGAAGTAAATGGTGATGCTAGAATAATATTGAAGTTGTAGAATTAAGATCCCAATTCTTCCAAATATATATTTTAAGATACACAGTTTCTTTAAAATGTGATGAAGCAAAATTCCTCATTCTTTTAAAAGCTGTGTACAGGGATGGGTTTTCACAAAAATGAACAGCCTAATCAGGGTGAAGAATCCTCAACTGAAAGCTCACAAAGGGACCCCTCTATCCCTTGTCCATTTTTTCATTTCTACTCTTCTCGATAGGGGTGTCTCACCAGAGGACGTGAAGAGTGAAAGATTTAAAAGTATAGGACTGAAATCCATCAAACCCAGGCTTGTGGTCCAAACCCAAGCAGCTGCCAAACCCAGAGACAGGAACGTATGCTCACTTATGCCTAATAAAATTTGAATCAAACACTTTGCATCTGATTCTCCATGTGAGCTTTTATGCAAACTTCTAAAGTGCAAGGAATCCTGGGGTGGAAGAGCTATTCTGAGAGCTTTCACATAGTTCATGTAATTAGGGAAACCACTTCCTTTGATTGTAAGTGTTCAAAACAGCTGAATTTCTTCTTTCAAAGGACTCTGTGATTTGGGTCATCTCTTTTGCTCGCTCTTTTATGTTTCTCAAGATGAGAGGTGAGACTGTAGAGCACATTATTTAGAAAAAAAAAAGATTCCACTTTTTGTTTTAGGGATTGAACTTCAACTATTCAAAAGCTTGTCATTTGGAAATCTATCTTTCTTTCCCTCCCTCTGTTTCCTTCCTCTTCTGATAAGCTCTTCAGTGGCTAGAGCGAACGTAGTCCAAAATGCCAATTTAAACCTAAGGGAAAACTGAAATATGGTACATAAAGGAAAAGGGACTCTCATTTTCCTTTGTGCGGTTGTGGCTGAATATGTAATTATAAAGGAGCTCTAGCTGCAGGATCTCAGTCCCCATGTCACATTTACTTTTTCAATGGTTCTAAATATTGACCAAGCAAAAAGGCAGAAATACAGATTTTTAAAAGACAAACAAAGCAGCTGCCCTGGCCCTTGAAAGGGCTTTGCAGGTTCTTCCTTTCCCAAAAAGGGAACTCAGGTCACAGTCTCAAGGCAATGACCATGTTACTAGAGCTAACAGCCAATGCCACTCTTGCTACAGAATCAAGTGTCACTTGCCCTGAATTTCTGGAGTCAGGCACCCTGTTAGTGCTGTTACTTCATGTTTGTCTCGCTAACAGCTGTAACAGGCAGGCAAGATTCCCCTTCTCACAGTACAGCACAGAAACACAGTAATGAAAAGGCAGATTTCATAGGGCGGATTTCAAGTTTCTTAAGTAACAACAGAATGCTTGTTTATCCCAGGAGGACTGAGCCTTATTCCCAGTTGGTGAAAAACTGCAGGACTCCTTCCAGAATTACAGTGCTTACAGGGAAGTGGTTTGCAACGGGAACAGAGTAAACCACTTGGGATACAGTGCCAGAAACCATATTACTGCCAACTTCTGCACAGGACAGATGAGATACTGGCTTGGAAAGAAGATTTTACAATAAAGACTTTGGTACAAATATATAAACAACAGAGAAGGCAAAAATTAAGAGCAGAACTCCAAAATGCGTGGTCCTATTGAGTAGGGTTCTGGATCCTGTATTTGCCTTTAGGGCCCTCACAAACTCTTACGGGGGTACAAGCAAGGCAACATCCAAAAGAAAGAGAAATTCAACAGCTCTGAATTTTAACCATCTACATACTTATATCACATGCAACACCCCGGCATTCACAGACACATCATCACAAAGAGGCCAAAAAGCTTTTTCTTTGGTTTAAGAGATTAAAAGTACACAGTTCACAAAAACTGAAATCCATCAATCACTACTTATAAGCCATCCTCTTTGACAGGACTGCCTCAAATGCATCTGATATTACTAAAATTAAGCTTGTGATATAATTAGACAAAAAGTGATTTCTGTGCTTTTTCCCCTCTGACCACAGACGGGCACAATCTAAACTTTCTCTGCTTTACTGTTCTTCCAAGGAAGAGGAAAAGATAACCTCTTGGAAAATGTCAGTCATTCACTTGAGGGCGCAGCAACTAGATTATTTTAACAAATTTCCAGAACAACCTACTCATCTCTCCTATTCTGCTTCTGCCAGATAATAATTTGCAGAGCGCCTCAGCTTTCACTGAAAGGCTGCCACGCGCCCAGTCTGCATGTCTGCCTCTTGGTTTTCCCAGCTCCAAGAGCAACTCTGTACAAGCAACTGTATCTTGTCTTCTGGTGTCTACCAGGAGCTTCCTCGCTTCTCCTACAATGGCTCAAGGGTTTTTACAAACCATGCTTATTTTTGATGTGGCTACTGGAAACTCAGGTGCCCAATACACAAAAACCACAGGTATTTGGTCAGGTGTGTATATCATGACATGATTTTTTTTCTCTCCCTTGCCTACATCATTTAGCCACAAGGAGCCCCAATTTTCAGAAGTTTTGGAGTAAAATACATAAGCAACCAGAGGCAGAAGAGAAGTGGAGAGGTATGTGTCACTGTTCCCCTTCAGTGACATCCAGGGGCCAGGCCCTACTTTGCCAAGGAGGTGCAGCCATAGGGAGGCCACTCCTGTGTGCGTCGCTCAGTTTCCCTGTGGAGCTTCTTAAATAGAAATTATGCAGAAAGTAGATTCTCTAAACACTAATCGAGTAAACAAACGTGTATTTGCAAATAGGATTCTTGCCCAGTAGCTGAACTGTAACAGACGAAACTTTTTAAAAGGTCGGAGGCAGCTAGATCGGAAGTGCAGCTCCATATTTGCCCTTACTGGCCTCATCTCCTTGGTGTGTTTGCACAGTTAACTGAATATGACAGAAAGAGTTAACGCTAAAGCTGTTCTCTGGGCTCCTCTGTAGCCTCCAGCTAACATAAACAGGTCTGAATGTTTCTTGTTACTGTTTATATTGTCATCTTAAAAAGGAAACTTTCTCTATCAGCACCTTAGTAAGTGGCAATAGGTAAATACAAAATAACTTTTAGTCTTAGTTGTGTCGTGACAATTAAAAAGACTGATTTTGAGGCTTCCCTTAAAGTTAGGATATATATTTTTTTCCTTCAACTTTGTTTTCTGTGAAATTTTGTGCCCCAGACCCTTAAACAACTCACATGCAGACAGTCTAAAATTAAGGGGAAAAAAAAAAAGGCAAGTAAAGTAGGGCCTATCCAGATCTAGTCCTGTTGAGTGTTTTACTGCCCTCTTAAAAGCACAAAATATGTTGCTCAAGATCCCATTGCTACCATGTGTATGGCAGGTAGTTTGGGGACCCCAACCAGGGTCGTGGCCTCCATGCTCAGGTTTGAATAACCTGTGGAAAATGCCCTCCAGGACTGATGGTCCCAGACTCATAGAATCCAATCAACTCCAGCACAGATCCCTGACTTCATCTGAACCATCACACAGGCATGCAACAACCCAGACACTGTGTCATATTCAAGCAGTACCTCCACACACCTCAACAGCACTTCTGGAATTCGTCATTCCATATGCTGCAGTGAGTGCAAGCTATTTAATTAGCACCCCTAGGAACTGCAACACAACAGATTTTAATGTGGGTCACAGACAACTTAAATTGTCAGCTGTCCCTTAGAGCACTCCAGACTCAAACATGCAATCATCATCTCTAAAGTTACCACTCACCTGCCATTGCAATTTTTTACTGTAACCTTGTTTTAAGAAAATTACATACTTAGATAAATGTCTACATAAGTCTAACATGAACATTGGTTCAATTGTTTGAGCCTGCAACAACTTAAAACACCAATTTGAAGAAAAAGGATCTCTTCTACAGAAAAGCTTCAGGACAGCTTAAACATCCAAAAATACTATTTTGCAGTTAATCACTTCAACAGAAGCTTGGGGTCAGAGAATGTCATGGGAGGGGGAACAAAAGAGCCGTCATTTGATGTTAAGGGTTGCTGGCATGGAGAAATAAGCAACACAACCTCTCCTTCAAATTATAAATAAGGAATGAGTCCAAGCAAAAAGAAGACAGAAAAGGGAGAAACGTATCTAGAGCAAAATAAAAAATAAATAAATTATAAAAAACCCACAAAAAAACCCCAACCCCTCCCCACAACAAAAAAACCAACAAAACAAAACAAAAAAAAAAACCAACCAAAGTTTCCCGCCCCCACCCCAAAACAAAACAAAACAAAGGAAAAAAATGCCCCAGGAAAAATATCCGTGATTGCAGCTAAATATCTACTGGTACATGAGCAACCCACTGTCAAACAAAGACTTGCAGCAGATTGACAGAATATTTTTAAAGACAATACATGATGGAATTAAACTAATTATGAAACTAACGAATATCTAGTAATATCCTAGCAAGCTGCATATTGTGGATAGCAAAATGGATAAGAAAGAGTGCTCTCTAAACAGTCAGAGACAGATTTTCCCCGTACTCTAAACAGAATTTATTCATAATTTGTAGGAAACAGGCATAAAAACTTATTCACCTGCAGAGGTGGTACCTTCTGAAAAAAAAAAGCAAACCCAAAACACAAAAGAATTCACCACCAAAATTAAAGATAACTGACGTAAAAGCGTCCAAACCTCACAGAGATATTCCTAACCCAGGGATCAGGTGCACACTAAGTTCCTGTGACTCAACCAAGCCATGGAGGCTGTACCTGTATTCCTGAACACCAGCAAATGCAAGAAATTTCATTTCTCACATACAAAGTTTAAGGCAATTCAAAACTTCTTAAATATGCAAGCTTCCCCAGCAAGATTCCCCAGCACTTGTGAAATTACTTTTCATTTACTGCAAGCTAAGATGACAACACAGGCAGTTATTACATCTCAATGGATTCAAAATAACTTTTGAAGCCACAGATTGCCAGTCTGGGTCCTGACACGCCAATTTCACTGATGTCTATATCAAATTAACCCCAAATTGTCTTGATTTAAAACAATGTGAATACACAAGCCTGTGTAAGTAAGAATCTCAAATTAAGTTGGTCAAAAAAATTAGAAAGCCACACACCTCGTACTACAAATACTCATTAATTACACAAAGACTTTATTCATCTAATGAAAAACTTGGTATAAAAATGTTTAAATACACAAGCTAAACAATCCACTACAGTAAAATACAGCAAAATACAGACCAATATGTTCCTGTGTCTGGATTGCTACGTTTCCAAGATTGTTTTAGGAAGCAGAAACACGGGAATGAAGTTTCTTAAAACAGACAAAATTAAACTAAAGCCCGTTCTTCCCAAGAATAATTGTATTCTGGCAATGCTACATCAACTTTCATTATACTGGTGTCTCCCAAATACCAAAGGGGTTTTGAAAATATTCTGGTTGCAACTCATATGCCACTTGACACTTACAACACAGTCTTACCCAAAGCACACAGAAAATCGCATGCAGTGACACCTGGAAATATGACATGCATTTACAAAATAAAGTCCTCCAGAAAATACCACATGAATGAAAGCCAAGAGTAAGGCAAACTCAGAATCAGTCAGAGATTTATTACAGAAGTCTGTGCTATCCAAAATTACTTATTCTGCAAAATACAGAATACACAATATCTGGTGCATCTGGAGCAATTTTAACGATTTCCAGTCTATAAAGGGTTCCGAGGATCCTCTTGACACCTTTTGGGAATACCTTAGCACCAAAGGGAGTGCTCTAAGACAATTTCTTTACCAAATTAAAAAAAAAAACAAACCCAAAACAAACAAACAAACAACCCCAAAACAAAAAACCAACCAAACAGAAAATCCTGCAAAATAACCACTCTGTAAAACAGAAACTAAGACATTTTAAGACACCTTTCTGGTATAATAAACAGAGTTCTATTTCCTTCTAGCTGTTAACAAGATACAGCAGTACTTCTTTAAATTAACATGGGGCTGGAAGGGTTCCCATGAAATCACTTACTGTGAACTTTATAATTTTTTCATATAGGTGCAGATACCTCTGGAAAGTTCACATATTTGACTCCTAAACTTTGTGTACCTTCACAGAGCCCACAATCTAATCCCTCTCTCACTGTTCATTAGCACCTGCACCAAAGGGACCATGAGTTGGAAACGGTTTGTCATTCCTGCTGTGGTGAGCTGGAACCAGGTAAATTCAAACATTTTCTGGCAGATATCATCTTGAATCACTCTCAATACATGCTGACTCAAACATGAGAGAGGTAAGGGGATAGAGCCCCTAGAAAGAGCTAATAATATAATAAAAAAGCATCAGAATTGCCCTTCATTACAGCCAGTACTCAGCGTGGAGAGTCGAATATTCAAGGCTGGCACCCACACCAGCTATAAACCACAAGCAAAAAGAACGTCTACTATTTTTAGTCCTGTCAGGACTAAGTATCAATTTCAGTTTGGTTTGGTTTGCTTTATTTTACTCTGTTGTTTTTCTCTTGTTACTCTCAAAAGTCATTCCCAGTCCTTACTCTCATGACCCACATTAAAATTACCACATGCTCACTTTTAGCACTACAAACATGAGTGAGGTAAGTGTAGTGACATGCATGTGGTTAGACTTAACTCATCCTCTTCAGAAGGTAGAGGCACAATCCATGTTTTCTGGACAGTTCTTTTCAGAAGTGGATCATAAAAATAAAAAAAAGTGAACACGCTGTATTATATTCCATATGAAAATTGTTATGAAGCATTAAAAGATCCCCTAAACCTTACTGCACATGTATTACATATAAGAAACCCTGACAATATAAAATTAACTTCCATGGTAGCCAGACTTCAGGCAATACAGCATCAAAACTAGAAAAAACACATTTTCATTTTTGAGTCTCATAAAACTCAAATGTATTACAGAGACATGACTGAACAAAGCATGCATAGTTAATCCTACTCAATTTAACATCTTTTATCCACAAGTTAGTTCTCTTAGTTCACCAGAAGTATTTAAGTATTTCCCAATAAGACTACAGTTACATTTTACTAGATTTTTTTTCCACCACTCTCCTGCAGTTTGCACAGGTCACTGCCAGCATTTTGAAGGAGTCCAGGAACATCTGTACTGCATGAAATTAAATGATCTTGTACCCAAGTACCCTGGTTGTAATGGCTGAAGCAAGCAAACCAGATGCAATACTGCTCCTCATCAATAGCACAGAGACAGCTCATGACATGGACTACTTTCAAAGAGCTGTGATATTAAAATTACATTCAAATTTCAGGTGAAATTCCAGCAGGAATAAATGTCCTAGTGAAGACACTCCAAATAACACTCCAGCTGCCCAACAAACTGCCATCAAAAGCATGGCCTTCAAAAGCAGCGACAAATAATGGGTGAACTTCAGAAATGTACGATCAAAGGTGGTGAGTGCTCTTCAGTGAAAAGCTAATGTGGCAAGGCATAAAACAACATCTGTAACACTTCACTCCAGCAGTTATCTGCTCAAGATAATGGAGTCAAAAGAACTGCTAGCAATTTGCAGAATAAGGACCCTGGGCCCAATCTCTCCCATTCATTTCAGTGGGAGCCAAATTATGGGCTTATCCAATAATTCATATAAATCACTCTCAAAAACGCCAAATAACTTCCTGAGTAGTAGGTGTGTGATTTTCTTCTGTGTGCGGACACAATTATCACTTAGGGCAAAGGAGCAAGCACAGACCCTTGCTACAGGAGGCATTTTTACTCCCACCACATGCATCACAAATGTCACACTAACAGTTTGATTTTCCATAAAACAATTCACAAGGAACTCCTCTTCCCTGCTCAAAACCCCAAATTGCTAGAGTGTTTGTACTAGATAGTAAATGGCAATTTAATTTTGGTTTTGCTGCTATTTAATCACTCGGGCCACACTCTTATGTTTTACTTAATCAGCAGAAGTCTTGCCCAGTTTTATTTTCTCAGTAAACCTATTTAGGTGTATTTTATTCACATAAACACACACCTCCTCCTGCAAAGTCGCATTTTACTGCCTGTCTATAAAAACTTAATGCCCTGCAGAGGTATTTCTCAAATTTTAAAGAGTTTTGAAGCAGTATGTCTGAGCAACACTCTTGCAAGTATTTGTAAGTTTTTCTAAGCACATATTTTAGTATGTTGTGCTGGAACAAGAATTGCCTTGTTTCACATGTTAGAACTTGTTAGCCCCTTGACTAATATAAAACCTTCAAGATCTTTGCTGGTTGTGATTGGCTTGTTTAATAAAATGACACACAGATACAACATATTTGCAGAATGATACCACAGCTCTATTGACTTGGCTTGTGCCCTTGGACTTGGCTAGCATGAAATTCCTCTGAGCAAGCTTTTCACAACTCTCCTCTCTTTTCCCTCTAATCAGTTGTTATGGATCACTGGCAGCAGTTAACAGAAATACATGACAATAAGTCATGTATTTAAAATGACACTTCCTTTCAAATAAACCAGAAAGAGTCATAATTAGTTTTCTGCACTAAATGCACCCAAATATCTACTAAACATATACAGTTACAGCAAGTCATTTCTGTATTGTTACCAGACCAGCCATTGACTCATGACTTTCAGTGCAGTTCAGTCACAGATGTTCATTATTGACATCACTACAGAGGAACATACTACATATGGAAACATATGACAGCCACTAGGGTGAGAAGAGACCTTTGGGCCACCGAGGTTGGCCTCTGGTACAGCACAAGCCACCATACCACAGCAAGATGCTGCTGTGTTGAGCTCAAAAACAATTGTCTAAACAGACATCTCAATGAGAAGACAAAGAGATGAAAAGGATCCTCCATCTTCACTCCTTCCATTTGTAGTCTGTGCCAAGCGTTACTCATCTTCACTCCCGATAATTTGTGCTTTTTTTTCCATTCTAATTTGTTTGGCTACAAATTCCAACCATTAGTTGTTGCAATAACTTTTTGCACTAAACTGAGCCCACCATTTTCTTCATATGAAAATGCAACTTCTGTAAAAAAGCTCTTAACTTTAAAGTCTCTAAGACTGTTGATAGAAAATTCTGCCAAAGCTTGTTAGACTTACTTAAGGCATCACCACTTGCCTCTCCGCTGCCTTCCCAGAAAACTTTCAAGAGAAAGTGCCCATACCAACCTGTTCCCAGCCATAACCTGTCTTGTTTAGTTTAAACTGCAAATGATAACCAACCTGAAGAAAAATAAACAAATTTGTGCTGGAAGGCACTTGCTTCCCTTTTGTCAACTCATCCTGATGGATGACATTCATCACCCCTTTTTGACACCCCCACAGTCCCTAACTTTCCACTCAGTGTGTTTTGCAAATCCCTTGGGCTGCCCTTCCAGTTCTTTTACACTCTTTTAAACCCAAGAGAACTACATCTGCACCTACTGCCTAACAACAATTCACCTAGTGCCACATACCAAGATAAAGCACACCTGGTTCTTACAAATGACTTGATCCTTATTTGCACATGCAAGACATTTAACCAAATTTGCCTAACAGTACCAAGATATGACCTCTTAATGAGCTGCAAGTCTTCATTAATCCCTAAATAAATCCTTAAATTATAATAAATTCTTTCCAGCATATGGTTTCCTTTTCCTACTGAACAATCTGTGTTCATTATTACTACAAGCTGAATTTTGTATTAGGCTGTCTAAAAAAATATATTTTTGCTGAATGGTCCAACTGTGTCAAGCAATACATAGAACTGTCCTTCTTTCTCCATCCTTTCCCATGCCATTAGGGTTTATGTCATCACAAGATGTAGTAATATTTACTTTTTAAAATTTACTTTCAAAAAATGCTTTAAGTACATAGCAACAAGTCTATCACAGACACAGGTGTAATTCCACCAGAAACACACATATTCAGTAAAGATATTTCACTGACCACTACTGAGACTTGCCAGCCAGATGATTTTTAAGGAGCACATTACTGATACTGCATAGCATCAATTTTACTTATCTTCATCTATCTTTTGATATTAGCAAATAAAAAAGAGAACAGCCCATTGGACATTGGACAGAACATATAAATCTTCCACCATCCTGGAAAAATCATGAGATCCTTCTACATTATTTTAGACAGTAACTTGCTTAATCATGATCAAACATTCTTATCACATCACTAAGCATGGCGTAATCATGACAGCTCAGTTGCTGCAGCAGTGGATGAACTTTGGTGTCTCATTATTTACTAAGCCTATTATGCCTAGCACTGCTCTGTTGTCCTCCAGCTTGTAATTGTCTTCCTAAAATACTTCGAGGATATTGTATACAAGTTAGAAATAGTCATGCTGAAACAGCAGTCCAGTAACTGTGTTGTTCATCACTAGACTGCTGTGTCCTCACTGCTCCATCTGTGGTGGTGACCAGCAGGCAGGCTAGAGCACTCTGAGGACCACATACACCATGTCTCTACTGGAACTGTACAAAGCTGAGGGGTGAAGAGGATTTTTAGGCAAATCTAAAAATCTTCTTAAAAAACCCAAACAACAAACAAACCTTAGTTAGTACAGGTGCAGTAAATTAATTCTGCCTTTTCCCTCAGGATTGCCAGGGACCTGTCTACCTTTATAGGTGCATAGGACGCCACAAAGGTAGAACAGTTAGACAGCTGACTGGTAGAACAGTTAGGCTTAAAAATATTTCATTGCAACACCAAGCTGAAGTGTGGCTACGACTAACTTGGAGCTATGGAGTCCTAGGTCAAAACCTGCAACAGGCAGGGAAGAGACAATGCTAAGCCAATAGTGAACGTACAAATGTGAACCACAGCCCTTAAGAGACCAGAAGTCATGAGGAGAAAACAGAATCAGGCAATGACAGTGAAAACTACCTCTTCCTATCTAGCAACAAGCCTGCTGGTATCAAGGGGAAAGTACTAGCTCCACAGGCACACCTAGCTGTCCTTCTCGGGGCCAGGGCAGAGAGGAGCTGCTAAACAAAAAAAGTGAGAACAGTGACAGTAAAAACAATAATGGTTTAAATCAGCCCCCTCGTCTGAGACCACCCAACTCTAACATCATCCACTTACAGGGTTTTGTAATGAAACAAAGAAAAAGACCAAGGTAGTTTGCCTGCGTTACCCAGAGGATGGAAGACACTAGAAAAAAATTTTTGTTCCTGTTACCACAACAAAGCAAATGGAAGGTAAACTTTTACCTCTTTTTCTATTTTGAGCAGCTTCTTTACCGCCACCTCCTTGTCCTGAGAAATCCATCGGGCTCGGTAGACACTCCCGAAACTCCCTCCACCGCAGTTCTCAAAAAACTGCAAGTCATCAAATTTAATTTGCACAAATGAAGCACTGGTAGACGACATCTCATAATGACAAAATATACCACAGCAAAACCTGTGAAAAGAAAAGCTTTCATTAACACACATTCTATAAGGATTTATGGACTTTCTTACCCATGCTCGGACACCCCAAAATCAGAATCACAGGCACGCTACAAGTAAAATCGACAGGGCACAGGAGGAAGACAGCCTGGGAACTCGCACTCCAACGGGCTGTGCAAACGTTTGCATAATTTGCACGAGCTATTAGGAGCAGCTGGGAGACAGAAACGACCAAAAGTATTCCTCAGAGGGATACTGACGTTTCCCGAATACCTTGGAAGTGGCTCTGCGAGAGGCAGGCAGGTCGCCGCCTCGCCCGCGGCAAGCGGAGCGCGCCGACAGACAGGAAGCGTGCTCCGCGCTCGGAGCTTGCCTAGCAGCTCAGGCACGCCAGGCACGCCGCGCTCCCGCCGCAGTGTCCAGGGATGAGGCACTCGCCGCGCAGGCAGCGCTCCGGCAGCCCAGCGGTGGCACCGCGACGCACCGCGCACCCGGGGCGAGGCCGCGGCGCCTCGCACAGCGACGTGGAAAAACCCGGCCCTGGTAAATCTCTCTTCCCGAGTGACTCAGTTCTGTTTGCGTGTTGTAACAAAGCGCAAGTACAAGGTAATTCATCTGTGTTACAATATGTGAAATTCTGCAGCCCGTGCCAAGACTGGTGTCGGCAGTTTCAAGAGATGATCCCAAGCCTGCTGACGGGAACAGAACGTCCCTCTCCGAGATTTCACGGAGATAAAGCTTATGGCTGTAGCGAATTTCAAGAAATATTATCACCTAAATGCATGAAGAATGACTAATTTTAGGTTTCTTTTTTAAATGATGTAAGATCAGAAAACTCAGGTCTTTAGTGGGACTGCAGGACATGGCATCCTCTAGAATCATCTGCAAGCCTGCTATGGGATCATTTCAGATCCACCAGCTTAGACAAAGTAGTTTTAGTTACCAGCAAAAGTTACTATACCTGCAATTAATGAAAGTAAATTTATCAGCATAAAATGAGAAATGGGTTTGAATGAAACAAGCCAAAAAAGAACCAGAGATATTGGGTTGCTGGTGAAAACTACATGCCCTGTTTCAATGGTAAATGACATACTATGTCTTCTCGGAGCCTCCATTCTACAGGGCTTTTTGAGATGGAATCCACACATTATGTGTTGTCCGATTTCCCGGAATACACCTAGTACTATTGACTGCCAAAACCCCTTTATGCCAATCCCTTCTCTAAGAAACACAAAGACATTACCTGCTCCCTGGCTTTCCTTATTGTGCAGCTAATCTGATTAAAACTGAGACACTATTTGACCAGGAATTTCTGGCACTATTCGGTTGCAGCTATTCTCCAAATGCAAGACGAAGATACCAACACTTTTCTACATATAGCATAAGGTAACATCAAGCCTTTCCTGAAACCGCCTGCTTCATTTTATAACTCTTGACCACCCATAAAGGTAAAGGCAAACACTAACCGTATCATGACAACTTGACTATGTTTACAAGAAGGGGTTTTAGGAAGGGGTAGATTTCAAGCCTTTCACTGACAGCCGGCCTGCAGAGCTCTCGGAGAGGGAACATGAATGCTCTCTCCCCAGCACTGTGAGTCAGAGTACTGGTTACCAGTCGGATATGAAATAAAGTCCATTTTTCCAGTGCTCTGCAGCCCCTTCCCTGATACAACTGCCCAAACGCTCCTGCTGACCTTCTGTTCTCGTTTTAACCTTGTTGCTATGTTAGATTTCCTGCCATCCCAGAGTCATCTTTTGCATTGTCCTCCGTACATTTTCATTAGAAAAAGCTCAAAGGAAAAGAAATTGGTGACTCCTACAAACTAACAGAGTAGTGAAGCCAGTTTCAACGTTTTGCTCTTTGCCAGTGCTGCTTAATTAGCAGATCTTCAGAAACAAAAGCTCATTTGCTCTGTTTACTCTGGCAGTTACCTCAAGTTAATGCTGTGTACATGGTGTCTCAAGCGTATGTGACACATTATAGACAAATAAAAAAGTCGGCTTCCCAAACCAGAGACCTCACAATTTAAGGTCACAGCCCTGCATATATTTATGCACGTGGGTAATTACACTTGAGTGAACCATCTCCTTATTGACAACAGAATTAGTTAGAAGAGTGATGTTACTCATAGGCAAAAGCATATGCACCGACTGGACCATAAATTTAACAGGGAAGTGGGAACAGCTGATAACAGATGGCTGCATTTGAGATGGCAGAAGGAACAGAGAACCAAATGAAAAGAAAATACATTACAGGAAGCAAGTGTTTCTGGCCTTCACTATCTGAATTCAGTAGCTCTAAAAAGCTGTCAAATTATTTAACATTATTGTTCATCCAGAAGAACCAAATTACCCCTACAAACCAGTAAATTATTTGATTTCTGAAAGTTACACCAGCACAAAAAAACATACACACCAGACACTTGATAAATACAAGCAAGAATTTTTCTGATGGGTCCTCCTTACTCCTTCAAATTTTACCCAAACATTCATGCACTCACAATGCACTGCCGGGCACACAAGCATTTGCAGAAGCTACTGTTCATCCTTTAAACATCTCCCCAATTTCAAATTTATCTACAGCAGTCAACCAGCTGTAGATCACAAAATGAATTAGGCTGGAAAAGATCTCTGAGATCATCGAGTCCAACCTATGACCAAACACCATTTTGTCAACCAGATCATGGCACTAAGTGCCACATCCAAATCTTTCCTTAAACACCTCCAGGGACAGTGACACCACCACCCTGGGCAGCCCACTCCAATATCTAGTCACCTCTTCTGCGAAGAAACTCTTCCTAATGTCCAATCTAAACCTACCCTGGTGCAGCTTAAGACTATGTCCTCTTGTTCTATTGCTAGTTGACTGGGAGAAGAGGCTGACTTCCACCTGGCTGCAACCTCCTTTCAAGCAGTTGTAGAGATGCTATAGGCACCAGCATACAATAAATTATTATTATTTAAAGAATAATTCATTGGTTTGTATCAGGTTCTTACAGACGCTTTTTTCCAGACAAAGTAGAGGAGACTTACAAGGGACACTACTTGGATATCTGTAACTAACAACAGCCTAAGTTCATTTTCTCCTTCTAGATGAAACAACAGACCTGTTTAAACATTACTCCACGTTTTTAGATGCAAGGTAGTTAATCCTCAATTAGAGAGATCAATCTCTTTGTTACGCTTAAGAAAACAACTGTTTAGAGTAACAACTGCACGTGATAAATCCGCACACAGTTATTAACTTGTCATCCTTCTTCAACAATCTGAGTTTATACCACTGGTTAAGAGGAAAAAAATAGATTCGGTATTTCAGTTAGCTCCACAGTCTTACATTTGTGTCTGAAACAAGCACAGTGTTCCAACAACATGTAGCGCTTCTTCACATCTTTCACCTCTGCAGCAGGGCCTCCAGGCTTGGGGCCGGGGTGATGGCAACTCTCCCACACACAGAATAAGGAAGGTTTGGCACCCACATCGTCCTTCCACACTCACATGGTCTCAAGTGTTTACCCACCATCCTTGCGTAGCCAGGGGAACACTACTTGACTAAATGAAAACATGACAATTCAGAAACAGTGAATGGCAGGTGTTTCAGGAAACAACTCAACTGCAGGTTATTTCAGTTATTCCTACGGGATCTTCCTGGGGGAATAAGAACTTGCTCCCTTTTCTGTTTTATTTCTAATGGTTAACACAAGCTTGTGATCTTGTAACAACATCTCCATCTTCTCCTGGGTCTTTTTTTCCCTCACAGTAACTTACTTGAGCATGCAGTTAGAAGCTGTTCATTTCATACCAAAAAGTAAAATATCTGAGCTGCCTATGGCAGCATTTGACATTTCAAGTAATCATTTAACATTATTTAACATTAGTTTTTAACGTTAGTTCTATTACACAGAGTCACTTTGCAGCAAGCCATTATGTCACCACAAGCTTAGTTCATACACTAATAAATGTAGGTGTAGGAAACCATCTGCCATCACTGGCTTCTTGTGATTACAGTAGTTTAGGGGATTAACCCACGTGGGGGCCTGACCCTGCTGAGGTCCCACATTTTCAGCTCCACCCAGGCCTCCACGAAGTGACAGAACTCCCCAAGCACCCAGGCAGACAACCCTCCTGAAAGCTGCCCTGCATCTTACCACAGTGACACTGGAAGAACTTGTACTTCACAGCTCCCTGCGAACAGGCTGCAATTAGGGGAAGCGCTGCCATGACCAACACTCTGCTTTATTCCACATACAAATCAGAAGACCCTTCTATCTGCCATTCAGCTACTGCTCCCAGAGTATAGAGAACTTCCACTTGAGGGACTTACAAGTTAGAGGCAGGAGGCAGGAAAGAATTCAGCACAAACTGCACAGTAACTGCAGCTCATATTTTGCTTAGTCTGTGGCCACGGAACTGAAAATTGCATCCCTCAACTTGCACGTGCATCTGACGCTGCTCAAGCACTCAATTACTTCAGGAACACCCTTTGTCATTTATTAAGGGGAACAACCATGCCACTTGCTGCTCTCACTTCACTGTGTGGTTCCACGGAGCAGGATTCAGTGCTTCTTTCAGGAAGGCACACTGCCAACATATTGCCAATAAAGTAGTAGCACACCACACTTGTGCTATCTTAAAATACACAGCCGAATGTGCCAAGTTTCCTTATTTGGCAAAACAGCCCATTTGCTTTCAGTATCTTTGACCATCCATTTTTAGACCCAAATCATCCTCTGTATCCAACATGGCCTACAGTCCTTGAACACATCAACTTGGATTTTTTAAGCAGCATATTTATTTAGTCTTTTTAAAAACATATATTTAAAAAAACCCCACAAACAAAGAAGTCCAAAAAACCACCACCCTCAAAAACCAAAACATGGTTAGCCACTGTCTTGTCCAAACAGAAAACAAAAGGTGTTACATTGATATCAAGCTACAAGAGATATTGCAGAAAGAAGTTTTTAGAAATAAAAAAACCCTTAATCATATCTTGAACTGCTGATGGATAAGACGCAAACAAACTCCAAGCACAACTCCAAATTAAATATATCCTAATCTTCTAATCTCCCAAGAAGTTAAAATAAAGTCAATAGTCCCTACAACTCCTAAACTTTCTTAATCAGACTGAGCAGCAGCCCCGCAGAGGGTGAGACTGAAGGCATGGCTCTGCCTACCTCAGTTACAGAAGCAACAACGTTTGAGCCTGTCCTTTGTCAGAACCTAAGAATTATGCATAACTTCCATTAATAACATTCCTAATTTTAATTTAATTTATATAAGCACTGCTACAGAAGAAGGGCTCAACTCAGCCTAAACAGTTTGAGTACTTCAGAAAAAGAATTATTTTCAAACCAAGTTGTGTCAATGGCAGAGACTGAAGGGTTTAAAGGCTTTGCTTTAAATAGAAAACATTTTATCTCAGAAAAACCCTAAACTGCTCACTTTGCTTACTTTTCACCTTGTAAGTGATGCCTGACAGGAGTACACACGCATGCAAGAAAGACAAGGCAGCTAAACCTGCATCCAGGCCCATAGCAAAGGTCTGTCCTGGCACAGGCCAGACTGCAGGATCCAGGCCTCGGTTTTGTCACGCTTCCCTTCCACCAGTGAGCCAGGCTCTCCAGGGTTACCATTATTCACACAGTGCCACCAGTATGCAAAGCACATTACTGATAGATAAAACAAGTAAGCTTCTAAGGACTTACAATTTAAGGACAAAGTCCTGAAAACATCTAACCGCGTGCCTCCAGTGGAAACCTATGATGTTTTCAGGCAGTGACCCAGTTAATCCAGTGCTTTCAAATTATTTCTGCTTCTGGAACTTCGAAAAATTAATGATCCATGGCTTTCCCGATGGCTCTGTCGCCACAACTCCCAGCAGAGCGTGCTGGATACAGGGGTAATGGATGGTTCACACACACGCGTGCTTAATAAAAGGGCATACTGCTGGAAACGAGCTAACTTGAGCAAACACGGCAAAAACGAAGAACGAGAGTTTACTTTAAAAATGAAGGAGAAAAGGAAAAAAACGGAAGGAATGAAAGACACACCTCAAAGCCCAACCCGGGGGATTTCATGCCCAAAATACCAGCGAAACGCAGCAGGTGCGCGTTAAGCGAACACGTCTGAAACGCGGTCCGAGCAGCGCAGGGCCGGCCGAGCCCCTGGCCGGACGCCGGCTGCTCGTGTCCCGCTGCCCGCGTCCCACTGCTCGCCGTCACGGACCAACGCCGCCGGCAGCACCTCTCCCTGCCGGGCCGTGCCGCCCGCCCCCGGCTCGGTCCGTCTCCCGACCCCCGTCCCACCGCGCGTGGGCGCCGCTGCCTTCGCGGGGGTTTGTCGGGGGCGGCGGGACGGGGGCGACGCAAGGTCAGGCCGCACCGCCTCCCTCCCCAGGGCTTCCCAAGTTCCTTCAGCGCGGGGATTGTCCAACCCGGCGGGGACACCCCTGGCACGGCCCGGCCCCGCTGGCTGCCCGCCGCCTCCCTCCGCCCGGCTGAACGC
>VZRE01005141.1:345269-508830 GCA_013396775.1 Cephalopterus ornatus
CCCCACCCTCGTCCACGACACTTCGGGTTACGGGGCTCTGAACGCTGTGGTGGGGCTGGCGTGAGGCGAGCAGGACGGAGCATCGGCTTCATGGAATTATAGAATCCCAGAATATTCTGTATTGGAAAGGACCCACAAGGATCATCGAGCCCAACTCCTGGCCCTGCACAGGACCATCCCCGCGAGTCACACCGTGTGCCTGAGAGCATTGTCCAAACTCCTCTTGGACTCTGTCAGGCTTGATTCTGTGACCATTTCCATTGGGAGCCTCTTCCAGTGCCCAACCACCCTCTGGATGAAGAACCTTTTTCTAATATTCAACCTAAACCTCCCACAACTTCAGGCCATTCCCTTGGATCCTGTCACTGGTCACCACAGAGAAGAGATCAGCATCTATCTACCTCTCCTCTTCCCCTCACGAGGAAGTTGTAACTGTGATGAGGTCTCCCCTCAGTCTCCTCTTCTCCAAGCTGAACAGACTAAGTGCCCTCAGCTGCTCCTCATACAGCTTCCCCTCAAGGCCCTTCACGATCCTTGTTGCCCTCCTTTGGACGCTCTCTAATAGCTTTATATCTTTTTTAAATTGTGGTTCCCAATACTGCCCACAATATTCAAAGCAAGGCCTCCCCAGTGCAGAGCAGAGCAGGACAATCCCTGCCATCGACTAGCTGGCGGTCCTTTGCCTGATGCCCCCCAGGACAGGTTGGCCCTCCTGGCTTGGGCTGACCAGGGAGGATGGCCTCTGGCTGAGTGGGGGTCTGCTTGTTGGTCAGCCATGCCAAACTTGGGAAAAGCCTCTGGATCAAGCAGGGCTGTTTGCTCAGGTGTTTCCATTGACAAGAGCAGCCCGGCCACTGCAGGTGGAGGGAGTCCAGGCACAGGGCTGTGCTGCTGCGGCCACAGCTCTGGAAGCACAAGTTCCTTCGTCCAGGGTTCCTGCTTCAGTGACAGGCAGTATGGTTAAATTGTTTACCAAAATGACCAGAAGATGGTAACATTAAAAAAATCCTGCTTGTTCATTGTTCTTGTGCCACAGGGGCTGGGATGGTGTTTCTACAGGATGCAGCATCTTTCAATTCTGGGATTGCCAAACTGCTGTGGGTGCAGGTCCAGAGGTCCCCAGGAGTAGGAAGGGAGCAGGCTGTGTTCCTACAGGCATTCCTCCTTTTAGGAATGTGGAAGAAGAGGAGGATTTGACTGGCAATTGTAACCCTCCCATTCCTTGTCCATATTCTCTGGCTGCCCTCAGGATGATCACCCCTGGTCAGGAATGAAACAGAGAGACAACCCACCTCCACAGGTGGTTGTGAAGTCACATGGATCCTTTCTTAGCCAAACGCTTTAATGGCATTAAGATACTCTGCTGTTGCAGAAAACTTTTTACAATTGAAAATAAGTTGTCATGCTTAAAGGAAGTGACTCAAAAAACTTGGGGGGCAAACAATTTTTCTGCTGAGACAAGCACATCACATGGCTGTGATAGCACATTTTCTGTATCAGTATCTTGCAAGATTCAATGCCTATCACCACTTTACTCTGCACTCCCCAGGTCATCTACAGGTGACTGTGCACTGCGATTTTCCATTCACTGGAGAATCACAGCTCCTTGCTGTCTCTCATGTTTGACTATTGTTACGATGCGTGTGTAGATCTGCCGTATAAAACCAGCTGTGTAGCACAGTGATTCACAAAGAGGTGCACAGCATCACACTGAATCATATTCATTAATTGTACATCTCAAAGACGTATGGTATCAAGGTGAATCATGGAAGAACATTTTACTGATGAATCAAGTACAATAATTTAATGAACATCAGAAGCTTTCCTCCAAGGTATGTTAGTTTGGTACAAGAGAGGGTAAAAACCAGTCAAAACAGTGGAGGATAAGCACATGTATACATTTCTGTACTTAAGACATTTCACTGAACCATAATAACTTAATAGGAGTAAAATTCAGCAAGATCTTAAGCACTCAGTGCAATAAGTACATGAAGATGGTAAGGAAGTCAAAAGCAGGCACTGGTGACCCCCTTTAGCCCATCTGACAGGTTCAGTATTGCCAGGATAAGCAGTGAAGGTCAGCATGCTCTGGCTTTCCCTAGGTACAAAAGTTCATGTCTGATCTGAGAGCACTTGTGCGTTATTATGACCTGATATGCTGGTGAGCCTGGAGAAGTCTCCAATCAAAGGTGCCACATTTTAAAAAAACACACAAATATCAAATACAAGTCACATGAAACTCATGCTCTGGAGGAGGAGAGGTGCCACATACTTAGTCTCTTAAATGTTGTGACTTAAGTGGTTATCCTTCCTGTCATTGGCAATTGCCAAGTAGTCAAATGATTTAAAAATCTATTTGAAGGTTAAATTACTTGATTCAGAGGCATTTTCTTCAGAGACTTGAACACTTGCATTCAGAGGTCTCTTGCCCAGAATGCTTGGTCCAGGTATTTTGTCCACGGTTGTGTATCTGCAGAGCTGGGATTTATCGTGTCTGACTTAGGGCCCTGGTTGCAGAAAGAAAAACTATTCCAGTAGCACATGAGAAAGGAGGGGGTGGTTAATGTTTCCTACTTCAAGAGTAGGAGTGCAGAGTCTGCACCAGGCACTGTGTTAACATGCCACTTGTTTAAAACATGTAATTGCACCTGCTCTGTTAGAGGACAGGTGAGAGAAAGCAAAGGAGCCTGCACAAGGACTGTCCAAGCCCAGTGCTACACTATTGTGAAGGTAGAATTATTGCAACAAGGTGTGCATTTTGGAGCTTGTGCTCTTTCTGCCCTCTGGCTAGTTAGTCTGCATATTTTCAAGTTGTTTTTCCACTACCATGAAACTAAAAAAAAAAAAAAAAAAGAAGCTAAAAAAGACGAGAAACCGGCATAAACAGAGTTTCTTAGGTGGTCATAATAAGATATAAAACGCAGTGGTGTATTATGTTTCCTCCCCTTTTTGAGGCAGCAAATTCAGTCTGAGAAACTGAAAAATTACCTCTGGATTGCTCAGTCCTAATCTCAGCCTTCTTCAATTTATTAGGAACAGGCAGAAAAAGAAAATATTTAAAAGCTAACAAGCTAAGTTATTGTAAACCCACAACAATTGGCAAAGGATAAAGGCAGCTCTAGCAACTTTCAACTTAGACTTGAAAGTATTCATACGAATTGTCTCTTTACATCTCATCACAGGGTGTGCAATGCTGTCTCACCACCTTTCAGCATGGAAAATACAGTTTCATACAGCCTGCATACAGCCAGGCGGTTTAAATCGTCCTGCCTGCCAAAAGCAGCAGGCACACCCCTCTGCTGCCCATCGAGCCCTGTTCGTGCTGCTGAGCTGCCCACCTCACCTTCTGCTAGCACAGTGTTTGCACGGCTGCACAGGGAACTGGGCTGTGGAGAGGCTACTGCAGGGAAAAGCAATTAGTTTTCACCCTGATCAGAATGCAGGTCATCGGGCAATTGCACCAAGACTCGTGCCAGTGCAAAGGCAGGAAAGGAGCAAGGGCTGATACAAGCAGCTAAGAGAGGATGGAGCCTGGAAGTGTTTTTTTAGCAGTAGTGCTGGTTTATGCCAGCTTAAAATGTACGTGAAACTCTAGACACAGATAATTTGGAGGTGGACACCTGCTCCGTATTTTTCAATTCTCCTACAAGACTGGCTCGGAGTTCATCTCGGGCTTAGTACAGAGGTTTCTTTGAAGCACTGCTGTTTCTCTGGTTGCTATGGCTTGCTTCCATTTCTAGCTTAAAAAATTGGCCAGAAAACATGGTCATGCCTGGGGTATACTGGGAAGGCTGTGCACACATTGCTGTAGAAGATGTAGTGCTAGTGTATGCTAGTGGTAATACAGCTAGTTCAAGCAATATTAGCACTAATAAGAGGGTGGCATTAATTTTATGCCATTTATTCCATCAGGTTTGTGACCTGGAAGAGGTAGATGAGTGGCTGGCATGAAAGCCCTCTCTGTGTTATTTTTGCTTGCACTTTACTGGCTGAAATTCAGCAGATATGTCCACATAGGCTGTGATCCACACTTCTGCAGTTAACCCCAAAACACAACTGGCAGGAGTGGTTTCATAACTAAAAGACAACTTGCATGGTACTGCTAGACAAATAAGCTGCCTTTTCTCTTTCTGAGAGATGGCAAGTGGAAAATCTAAGGAATTCTCTTTGGATTTGGCTCTGAGGCAATCCTGCCATTCCTGCCATAAATGCACCCACAAACATCGGCCTGATGCTACATGCAGCCCCCATGCCTGCACATGCAGGCTGTGATTCCTGTTTGCTTCATCAACCCAGTCTTTGCTGTGCTGTGGGAAATGGCTTATTCTCAACTATCATGGGAAATGAAACCATCATACACCTCTTAGACCCCTCTTTGTTGCTGTTTTTTTTGTCTGTTTTTTTGGTATTAGAGAGAAAAATAAGGAATTAGTGAAATTGCCTATATGGGATATTTAATATAAAATTATAAATATATTAACTAATTAATTATAAATTTGTTAAGTACAGAATTATTAAATATAGACTAGAATTATTTCATGCAGACATTCATGTGGCAGAGTATGCTTGTGTGCAGTAGGTGTACTGCATGTGGATCAAACACCCGCTTTGTGCACAGTGGTTTTCAGAACTGGCAGGCTACAGCTTGTACACTGTTTGCCTTTTGATCAGGCATGTGTGCAGTATAAAAAGCACATATAACTTCTTCCAAAATGTCAATATAATTAACAATGAGATAGCCATGAAATGGCAAAATATTAACAAGAAATCCAATTCTTGATTGTTTTACAAGAATGGTTTTCTTATCTTTCTCTGGCACCACAATTTTTAGCTGATCATTATACTCAGCTGTAATCCACTCAGTAGTACTCTGCTCAGTTACCATTTCATTACATACTTTTAATTATTTATATATATATATCTCTCATACTCCTTCTTATATTAAATTTTGTGGTCCAATAGACTTAATTTGTTTTTCTAATTTTGGCACTTTTTTTCTCTAAAGTGTAATACAGCTTAAGCTTGTTTTCTTTGTTTTAAAGCTGTACTGAATTTATTGTAGCTGTGCCCATTTGTGTTTTCTAATCCACACTACTGCGAGCTCCACTGAAGCAACAATCCCTTCATTTCCCTCAAAATTTTTTTCCAAGAGATTGCTCAGTCATAGAGAGTCTGGGGAGAGGCAGGCACAATTCCACCACCTCTGAGGACCACCAAGGCAAGGTGACATCACAGAACTTTCAACAACTGATTTAAAGCATAATATTATATTTTCTTTATTAAAACCAATTAGTTCTTAACTATTTAGCACATTTATCTTCCTTTGAAAGTATATGCAGGTACTGGAATCATGAAAATTTCAACCAGCATTGAGAAGGAATCGGTGTGAATTAAAATGAAAATAATAGCTCCATTTAATGATGTACTGTAGTATTAGTAGCTTACATTTTTTGCTACTTGTTTAATCCAGAGTACATGAATTAGAAACAAATACATTGGAGATCACATCTTTTTCTCTTTGGATTTGGAGATTAAATAAGACTAGAAAATGTTCATAATGTTAGACTGCCTCAGAAAAGCCCTTATTCTATATAAATCTCTTTAGCTGTATCATCTCAGTCCCTTTGCCTGTGATTCCAAAAAAAGGTGATCAACACTCCCAAAACACAAGCACACTATTAACAATGTCTAGTTATGACAAGAAGGAAACAAAAATCCCTGCAAACCTCTAACTAGTTTCTGGCAACAGTGCTAACTGATCAGGAGCACCACAAAGGAGTTACATGCCAGACAACTGGAACAGGAGAAACACGAGGGCAGGAATCACAAACGGAACGAAACGCTGGATTTCAAACAGACACTAGACAGCAACCTGCCAGTACTGCAGCCCTCAAGGGTCAGTCCTACAGAGAATGAGGACATCTAAAGAAAACCCAAGGCAACACTGGCCCTCTGTTATCTGAGAACATCCACAATGCTGCCCACGGTACTCCTGTGCAGAAATAATGTACACCTGTGAAAAACCACAAAGAGTTGGCAAATACAGCTAGCGGATTCACTTGCTGGCTTGGACAGCATCTGAAGAAAGAACTATTTAAAAACACAAGAGGTGGTGTTATAATGAGGAAACCATGGAGAGCAGGAAGCTTATGATTATTGACAGAAGTTGATTAAGAAATGGATTATTGTCTGTTAGGATGTTGGAGTATCTACTATCACCTCTATCCTATGTATCTTTATGTAAATTTCCTTTAATTGAGGTATTCATTTACAATCATTATTTTCATTGGTAATGTGCTTTATTTGCATTTGAAAGCAAAAAGAGGAAAAAAATTAAACATGACTGGCTGACCCCTGCCATGTGACAAAGGCTTTGCTTTTTGTCACTCTGACCCAAATGGATTAGGGCCAGGAAATAAAGGTCAAGCTCTTACCAGTACCTCCATGTGTCACATTTTTATTACATGGAGTTTCCAAGAAAAATATTCCAATTTGCGTCAGTAATTACTTGTTCTTTATGCATTATCATGTTGGTTTCTGAGTTTATTTTGAATTCAGAAATTACCTTTGAATGCCAGGCCTATTAAAAGTGAACCCTTTGTGAAATATCCTTCAGCAGTTAGATGTGATAGATTTTGTAGCTGTACATGCTCTTTTTTCCCTTTTAAGAATCTTCTTTTTTACAGTAGTTCCCCCATCACTTGAATCATAAACTGCCAAGCCCGTGGTTGGATTATGTTCCTTTGTGAATGTACAGGTCGCTTCCTTAGTTAGATGGTGTATGAGAGCTGTCTGTAATTGTTAAAGCAGTGCATAGGGCAGATGAAGTAGGAGTCTCTGGATGCTGTTGGATGGCGTGTAGGTAAACGCATGCGGGACATACCCTGCATGTTCCTGTAGCACACGCAAAGCTTGAGGTCAGGTTTTAGTCACCAGTCCTGCAGCAATTGTTTTGGGGGCAGCAATATACATTTCCAAGAGAGGCAGAGGGGTGAGGGTTCCCTCCAGCCGCTGAGGCTTCCATGTCTTCACCCCAGCCAAGGGCTGGCCAGCCCCACGGTACTGCTGTGGCAAGGTGTCTTGAGAGTGGCAGGGGTTCCGTGGGCACAGCTACAGCCCTGAAGGCAGGGCTCCAAAGATAGGCTGCTGAAGAAGTTTCTGGTTTAGTAATTTTAATGATAACTTTTTAATCTGGTCATTATTTCCTTTGATTGCTAATACCTTGACCTCTGGTGACAGCTGCTGCTTATGCCTGCTAAACGTTAATGCAGGCTACAGTAAAGAACATTATGATATTTGAAAAGGCAGAGTGTAATGCATTTCAGATTAACAGTGAAAGAAAAGCTATTCAAGTTAGAGGTTCACTTTGTCGTATTACTCTATGCTGCTTTCCTTATTATCAGTACAAAAAATGAAATGAGAATAGCACATCTTTTAATTTTCTTCCACTATTACCTCTTGATTTGCATTCAGAGCTCCCAGAAGAAATACTGCTGAATTCAGAGGTAGTCTATTTAAGCTGCATGGTGTTTAAAAATTGCTGGAAGAGGTTAAGGTGCTGTATATTATGCAGTTGACCTTACTAAGAAGCTATGTTAACAATTTAGATTTATAATTTTGTTAATTTTTTTCCCCAGCAAAATTCATTATCTCTTTTGGAACCCCTGCAGGTTAAACCTTTTGATTTCTCTCTAACTTATTTTGTAAGATTTCTAAATTATATTTAAACTTCTTGTACTTAAAAGGTTGTTTTGCCAGTGTCTCTGAAAAGAGGGATTTTTTTTTTAATCTCTGTCTCTCTCTTTCTACCTGATCTGCAGAAGCAGTGTGCCTTTACAGTATTTTACTCAGGAAGGAAGAACCCAAATCCTCATTCTGCAGAGTCCTGCAAATACATTTGAAGTCTTTTATCTGGCACTATCATGTCTTTGTGGCTGACTGGGTTTGAACAAGATGTCCATGGTAAATATTTTGGATCCTGCCTTTACCAAACAGTTGTTGCCTCCTGGTGTGCAGGATTCAAGCCTCTCTGGATTTAACCTTTGTTCCCTGCCTTTGTCAGCACCAGGCCTGGTCACTGAGAAAAAGAGCAAATGCTAACAAAGCGACACTAGTGAAATGTGCCAGGTAGGGAGAGCTGTATCCTGTGACTCTTTGGGCTCTGCAACTCTAAACAGAAATGTTTGTCCTCTCCATTGCTGCCTGAGCAAAAAAACATGTCAACAGTGGAACCCTGTAATGCAGAACATTTTCCAAAATGCCCACGGTGCCACCATCCCGGCTCAGTGGTCCTCAGCAGTGGATGTTCATTATGGACACTGCCTCCCGGTCACTTCTCATATGAAAACTACAGCTATGACCCTGCCAGTAAATAAAACAGGGTCAAGGGCTCGGGGGCCTGAGGCCAAGTAGCACGGACCAGCCATACCAGCACTCTACGGCCTGTGGCCCTCAGGTATAATCGCTATTTTGAACATACATTTTGCATTTTCCACCTGCAGTGTTGAAATGCAGAGGGGGCTGTGCTGCAGTGTTTATGTTGTTTGTGCAAGTGGGTGTGATGGAGGTGTGAAGCACCTTGGGTCCCACTGGAGGACTGGGGGGGACATGGGAGACAGAAAGGACAGGCTTGTCTGTAGTCCCCACTGGAAATGGTCCGTGGTGCATGCTCCCCCACAAATAATAGCTGGACACAGTCTCCTCTGTTGCTAGTTTGTTTGGGCCAAAACCAGGCCAAGTGCTGCAACTAAAGCAGTGTGGACCATGAGCAGAGCAGTGCTGGGGATCACCCAACTCTCTTTAGCTTGTCTGTGTTGGCACAGCCCCTGAGCCCAGGCTCACAGACTGGCCCCAAGTCAGCACGTAAAGAGGTGTCTTCATTGAAGTAGGATCAAGTTGTGACTCGCAGCCACGAGCACAGGGTGAAGTCAGAATGGGTGTTTTGACATTTCAGTGTTTCTTGAGTTCCTATTCATTCTTCATACTATTGCAACAGTTGTTTTGACTTCATACAGCAAGAGCAATATACCCACAGCTGCCTTCCTGTTGTAAAGTCAACACAGGGAGCAAGAGAAGCCCAGGACAGATCCCAGAGCCACAAGGTAATTTTATTCATCTAATTTCTAAGTATGTAGACAGTGATCAGCACTATAGCAACTATCTGAGCTACTTGAATGAGTTAGATACAGAGATAGCAACACTTGTTATTTATACAGCACCCTTTATTGGAAAATTAAAAAATGTCAGATACCAGTCTCATTGAATAGGTAAACTGCATTCATTTGTTGATATGGAGGTGCCATAAAACCGCTCTTTGTATCACTGGGATATATCTACACAATAGAGACTGTTGGCAACAAATAAGTAAAACAGATTGAGATTCTAAAGAAAAAATAATAAACCAAGGGGATAAAAACATACTAAACAGATGAAGAATTGGTCTATGCACAAAGCCAAGGCAAAACTTGGCAGCTTTATAAACCAGCTAACACAGAAATAAATGAAAGTCCAAACAATAGGAACAAATCTTGAACAAATAAAATCATGAGCTCAAAAATGTTACAAATTGATTGTAAAGATAAAAATGTCTTTTGAATTATATGTGTCCCTGCAGTTTATTCTACTGCATACTTTGCTTCTGGGAAGATTTTGTATTTGAAAAAGGCATATGAAGTATATTCACAGAACAGTACAAATGGAAATAAATATCTCTCACTTGAAATAATAAGACACAAATTTGTCTCTATGTTATTAGCTAGTTTTCCTCTGAATCATCTTGAACTTCTAGTCAGACAGCAAAGTTAAAATAAATTATTTCATCATGCTGCAGAATATTTCCTAACTGTGTAATTCTTTCCTTTGCAGAATGCAGGTAGCGAGCAGATTGTGTTTCTATGTGTCAGCATTTCCCTGGTGACTCTCAGCTTTTGCAGAATTTATGTTTTGACTAAAAGGATGCAATTATTTTTATAGATAAAAAAAATTTTTATGTGTATTCTGACTCCACACAGTCCTGCTTAATGCCAAGAAAAGTATACTCCGTGTCTGAGGCAAAATGTAGACTATATCAATGAGGTCATCGCCGAAGCTTAATTATGAGATAATAGTTGCAACTTCTAATTTCAGGCTTGATCAGTTCTATGACATCCAGCTCCACAGCACACAACTAGTGTGAATGCAATAGGAAAGACTTTTGCCATTTGAACATCGTCATTCCCTTGGCACGCACTTGGCCGCCACCAGGGCTTGCCCAGCAGTAGTACAGTCATCCTGAGGAGTGTTCAGGAGGGGAAAGGGTACATGCCAGATCACCTCTTCCCTCATGTTTGCAGGCCCTGTGGTGACTGAAGCCAGAGGTCCCTTGAGTGCCACATTAGCCAAGGTCTCGAGTTAACCAACCTGAGGTAAAATCCTGTCCAAGATAAGATAACTTGTAGTACTCACATTACTGACTGAGCAGGACAAATCAGTCAGATAGCTAAAATTAAGAATATATCCCTTCTTCTTTTATATCCCTTCTTTCCAATTTAAATGTTTTCTCATTAGAAACAAACCAGCTAATAAAACCATAGTGTTATGTCACTGCAGGCCTGTCATCCCCCGTGGCAGGGATGGATCTGACTGGCTTTAAACTCGTCATCCATATCACAATGGATGTGGGCCAACTGTGGTTTCGAGGCCCAGCAAATGACAAGCCAAGTTTGATATATCAGCCAACTAGTAGGATCGCTATTTATGCAGGCATGAAGCTGAAAGTGCAAATAAGGCCAATGACTAAACCTTTCCAGCAATTACGTTTAATAAGGTACTGCGTGTTATTTACAGAAAAGATAGATCGCACAATTCCTACACATAAATGCACACAAAGTGTAAAGACAAAACCTGCACTCCCATAACATGCTAAACAAAATAAATAAAATGGAATTATTTTGCCACAGTAACTATTACATAAATAAATATTCTAGAACATAATGAAATAACATTTATTTACAGTCTATTGAAAGTGCAAAACCACTGGCTGAAAATTAAGATATCTGTAAATGCTTAAGACCAGAAAATATGTGTTAACCAGCCACAATTAATTATAGCTGCAGTTTAAGGTTTTAATGTCCAGGAAAATATTCTCTTGAAATCCATTTGTGCATATTGTGCTCTTTTTGAACCAGTCCTTTGCTACCTTTAATGCTATTGATTTTGACAACCTTACTTTTGTAATGGAATTTTGTAAAAACCTAATTGATAGTTTAAAAAAAGAAGTAAAATGTAAACACAGATTATTTATCATTCAAAATATTTTCAGTCCTGTCAGTTTTCTGAAATGGCCACACTGCTTGCAGTACTAGGCAGTATGATTAAGATTAGGAAATTTTCTTAGCATCTGTTGTATTTAAAAGGGAAATATTTGCAAGTCTTCTCTGAATGGAATTATATCTTGGACTACTCTTGAACCTACATTCTTTCATCAGATGCTTACATACATCTTCTACTGAGGTGAACAGTAGCTGAGCAAGCTAAACTGATGATCAGTTCTGGTCCTGACCTGGAGACTAAATCATAAAATACAGATTTTTAATTAGGGAGAAGAAAGCACTACCTACCTTAGAATTGTTAGAAGCTTTTTGTGCATTTCCCACAAACTATTCTATTTTATGTTTTGCCTTTTTTTTATCCATATGAGAAATCACTACACTTTAAGAGGAATTAACAGTTCACAACACGGCCACCTGTATGCCTACAGTGCATAAATTCTTCCTCAGCCAAAGTTCTCCAGCAGGCTGGTATATTGTGCGTTGCCTAAGACCTTAGAATATGTTTTTGCTTATTTTTGTAGTGGCAGTGCAGTAGCAGAGAAAGTGAAGTTCTTAACAAGTGACCTTGACAGGATAAAAGATCATTTCTCATCATCGCTTCAAATGTTTATGCTCGACGCGGTTCTAGTCGGTGAGACATCTGTGATAAAGTTCTCTGGTTGTCAATCACATTTAATTGCCGCACATAGCTCCGAACATCCTGATGGTTCTTATTAGCTAGGGCTGCATCAGGATCTGGTAAAAGAGAAATGATGTAGGATTGATACACTTAAATGAACAAATGCCTGAACAGAATGCATAACTCTTTACAAGCTGTCACAGGAAAGACTAGATCCCGGTGAGTTAAAAAGAAAATATTTAGAAATCAGTCTCTTTGAAACCTTTCCTCTATATCTGACAGGCTTTCTGGTTACTACCTCCACAAATTAACTTTTTCTCTTGGATAGCCTTGGCTACATTTACTAAAATTGATGGCCCTCGGTTACAGTTTTATAATCACCTTACCAGTCAATACCTATAAATTATATAGCTAACAAGTATGATTTAAAGCTATCCATCTGCTTTTGAACCAGCAACTTTTACACAGATTCAAAATTATGTAATTGATTTAAGCCTCCTTTCATGTAATATTCCCATTTCTAGCTCAGTGTTAAATATTCGTAACAATGTAGTGCTTAGTGGCTGTCCCATTCAAGCCTCAGAATTTACCTTTTTACATTACTTAACAGAACCACATTATACCTGCTCCAGCAACAATTATGGAATACCACCAAGTTAAAATATGAGTGTCTTCAGCCTCACAGGGAACACCTTACAATGCAATGAAATATGTGTTAGGTAACTTAAATTTGACTAAAAAAAGATACTGAAGCATCTGCAATACATGAATACACATATGCAAAAAAAGTGTGGGATTTAGATCCAGTAGATCTATATACTGACATTTTGTTACATCAAATATAGTGAAAATCTACTTCCATTTCTAAATATGTGGAGGTCTCTGTACTGCTTAAAACATCAACATTAAAGACACACAGACAATAAAACCTGAATGGTGGGAGGAAAAAAAACCCAAAGAATTTCCCTTAACTCAATCTAAAGTTAAGCTTTGACTGAGATAGAAAGAAACTATTTTTGTGAAAAGATATTGGTTTATATAATTTATTTTGTTGTTCGAGAAAGAGGAGGGCTGCTCTGAGTCAAAATGGATGAAACCCTGAGGAAATGTCGGCATGACTGGGGCTGACAGTGCACCTAGACGGGACGAGACCCACAGGGCAAGCCAGTTTGACCATACAGCTCTGTCATCTTACAGGGCCTCAACAAAGTTCTGGTAATCATACTGACAAACAGGTTTTAAATTCATCACCTTATGTCATTTATAAATGTCATGTTTCCGGACTGGTTTCCTATTAAAACAGGGTTTATCCAAGGAAGTATCTTGCATGTATCTCTGTGCTGCTGCCTGCCAGACCTATTTCAACCACTTCTGAGCCCACTGGCTAATTTCAACTGGCTCTAATTTGACAGATGGGTAGAGACCTCACAGATATTTAGCTCTTTCACATGCTTGGAAAAGAGATGGAAGAGAAGGGGTTTATTAGAGCTTCCTGAAGGATATTTCACCCTGTTAGACATCACAGGATCCAAACATGGAACAGTCACTGGAAACCAGGCTTCTCAATTCTGGTACACACAGAATTAGTTGTAATTACTATAGCTACTGATGATAATGCTGACTGTGCAGATGTTGTAATACACTTACTGAAAGATTGGCTTCGGCAGAATTTCACTGTCCTGACAGTGTTGGCAATCATGCGCTGGAAGGAAAAGATGGGATGCAATCAGAGAACAAGCACTGTATTTTATCATCATTTAAATGAAGCACCTAACTGTGCCTGAGTGTGAAGACATATGCCAATAAAAGCAGTCATATGAATGAAAATATAATTTTAATGTTGATACTCTCGTATGTAGGGTGTGATTTGCATTTACACAGGCTTTAAATAAGCATGAGTATAATTTACATGTGCTCAGAGAGCCCCTTCCCTTGCTTGAATGCTGTAAAAGGCCCTAACTAAGAATGAAAATGGGCCCCTTCGATGTACATTTCTTTGATAACATCTTACCACATTAAAAAGTAAAAGGAATATCATGTGGAACACCGTGGAGTATGTACACGTTAATTTAAAGACCATCAGTGCCTAACAGCAAGGCCATTTCTAGAATATATTCAGCAATTAAAGAGCTTTCAGCTTTTATATGAGCTTGAGTTTAAAATGCAGTCCTCCTGGAAAATGACAGTGTAAATGAGCATGTGAGGGTGCGTGTTCACTGATTCCTCTGGCAGAATGCTCAATTCACAGGTGAGAAGGCCACGGTTAGAACTGTGGCCCTGTAGGCAAGTTTCATCAAACAGTCCTGTTAGTGTTAGCTTGCACAAGTGTATCCAACACAACATGAAAAGTGGATTTACTTTTGGTGGGCCCTTCTAATATCAATTCACAAAAAGAAACCCCAGAAGTCACTTCAGTCCTTCTTGGCTGTGCCTCCTTTTCAGCAAAGAAAGACATAATTTCACTCACTTAGGTAAGAAAATATTAATCAATGCACTTTGCTCTGATAAATCAGGTGTTATTTTACAGTAGTCTTTTAAGAACAGGAATTAAGGTAAGCCATAAAGCAAAATATTTCAGATTTAATTCTGGACTGCAAAATTTTAACTGGCTTGTGTGATTACTGCCACACAGGTAATACACCCACCAGTGCGGGGACAGGATTAATTGTTCTACATTATATCAAATAAACCGAAACTTCAGCAGTAAAACTTTTAGCTAGGTAGTTTGATTCGATCACTGTTATGAGGACAACATTTGTTTCAATTTTTCCTTAGATTAAGAAAAAGTAGAAGAGGGAAATGCTATTCCCAATCAAACTCTAATATTTGTTCCAAGCCAGCTACATCTTTTAACACAGCACACTCTCACCAGGCTGCTTCATAGCTTCTGGAAATTTTGGGTGAGATTAACAAGCTAGTTAGTCGTAAAGCCTCACACAATGGAATTATATATCTTGTACAAGTAAGCAGTAAAGCCTAGGGCATACACTCCTTAAAATGCATACACCATTATAATCTTACATGAAAATGATGTTCTCAATAAAATATGTTTGTGAAATCTGTCATTCCAGAAGTGGGAAACAGCAATGCAAAACATTCCTTACACACATACTGAATAATCTCACACATTTTAATGTACTGTTGAGTATACAAAAATGGGTATGGCAGCTGATCAGCATAAGAAACACTATGTACTAAATGTTTGTGGATTACACCTTGTATCATCAAACGAGATGTAGCTATTATGAAACTGATATAAAATAACTTAATTCTAAAACACACTTTCCCAAAAGGTCTGAAGAATCTGGATATGGCCCTGCTTATACTATTCCTAAAGTCATATGTATTTACATGCGGAAAATAAAGAGAAATTCAAGTAAAAATAAGTTTTATCCTATGTTAATTTTCATACCTCTTCAAGCCATTCTTACTAAGCAGATTTTTTAAGGCACTTACCTTGCAAACATTCTCATAAGTGCTTAGCATTTAAGCATGTGAATAAGCCCCATTGACTTCCATGGAACCTCTTAAATACGCAAAGCATAGCATTCAGAATAAATACTGGAATGCTGTACTGTACTGAAAGACCATGTATGGGTGTAGCGAAGGCTTTTGAGAAGTTTTCCCTATTTCCAAATTTCTCATTATGTGGGCTCTTCCAGGCAAGGAAAATCGAAGTGGCAACGGACTTGTCTGACTTCTGGTGAAAGGCTGAACTGCCTGGCTTCCTTCACTTGGCTGAAAGATTTCATTTTGAGGGGTTACTTTGCCTGTTCCTGAGGATAATGTGATTCAATCTGTGCATTCAGAAGTCCTGGCAATGAATGAGGAAGTAGGTGCTGAGGCTGAATAAATGGAGAAAATGTGGCCCAAAGACAGCATCACAACCCAATGGGGAGATTCTGAAGCATTATGTATCCTTGAAGATACATAATCTTCTTTCACATTGCTTTTTTTCCAAGTGCTGTTGTACTGTCTAATAACGTCTAAGCTTGTAACAGTTCCTCTTTGTAAGCTGTGAAATGAACAGAAACACAGTATACGAAACAAAAGTGAATTTCCCTTCCTGAATCTTATAGATAAGTAGGATTGTCTTCTTTTCATGCAAGAAAACTAGAAACATGTACAGAAAAAATATCCAGATGGAAGTTTAATTGCCTGCTCCTTACAATTTTTCTTCAAACAGAGGGATTACCTCTAGTCAATGCCTGCAAAGATTGACCTCTGTTTACTCACAGTGCTAAGGAAGACCACTACCGAAAAGCCATACAAACCTTAATTTGGATCTTTCTGAAATACAAGCAACTGCATAATATAACAAGCAATGGCTACTACCAGCATGCTATATGTACACAACAATACCCTTTCAAGTTTTACACAGTCTGGAATTGTGGCAGCAGGCCAGCACATTATCTTCTAATCCATTTCAAACCCAGGTTGCTGAATATTATAAATATTCACATATGCCATAGAAAACTACTAAGGGCTTTAGTCACATACTTTTTGCATAATCTTTATGTTCCAAAAATGAAAGAATGTTTGCCTTTTTTTTTGCATGCGGATCAGAGGGTGAATTCCCTTTTGTTCATCTCCACAAAACCTGAAAACGAATATGCACAGATTCTCTAATCCTCATTTCACACCTGAAGGGTGAAGAGGCTTGACAAGAAGCATCAGTGGTCAGCACCATGGCACTGTTTTGTGCCACCATGGCAGGTCAGCACTTTCGGAGCTTTTCCCTGACTTTTGCTCCCTCTACAGGTTCCATTTCTGAGACATGCTGGGTAGTGTGACATGAAGATGGTGCCACCAAAAGTGATCTTTGCTCAGACTGTCTGATGATTCGAGAAATGTCACTGATAAAGTTCCCAAATAACTGCATCTTTCCTCTGTCTATGAATACAAAATTCTGTACTGGCAGCTAGAGTGCAGAACTATGCAGCTGAGGTTTGAAAAATGCAGAAATCTGTAAGTGGTCAAGAGTATGAAATATTGCCTGTCCCTACAGAGAGTCATGCTCAGTACTTTCCTCCCTTTCCTCTCTCTTCTTTCCCTGGCAAGACATAATTCTAGGAAAGGGTTTTTAATTTTTTTCTAAATATATAGCTATAAAAGCAGTGTCACTTGAACATTATATATTGCCATGTACTGCACTGCAGGTTGTAGGTTGTCCTATATCTGCTAAATCATACAGGGTTTATAGGAACTATTACTACTGACAGCTTTGGGTGCTTGCCTTCACCTGAAAAGAGGGTCATTACAGATCACAAACTAACTGTGTTTGCTGCCTACTGACACCTTTTTACCTTTCACATATTTGCAGCTCTCAAAATATCCCCCACCTGCCAAACTAAAACTACAGCATTTAAAAAACTTTACAAGTTTTGTTTCTCTGTGACAAATATGTCTTCAGTTATTACACAGATGAGTCCTCTAAAGCAACACTTACAGCTAACATCTACTATCAACTCACTAGTGGAGAAGAGATGTAGGTAGTTTAGCGTCATGGAGTATATGCTAAACTAGAAGGGACATCTGCGCAACATCATGTGGAAACAGCTTGTAACCTGTCTCCATCAGCTTCTTGCAGAGAGATAAGTAAAAGACCTTCAATACTTCTCTAAAACCATGCCTTGTTTGGTATTGAAGACAAAGTCTTTTAGTAAAAACTTACACTAGTAAGACTAGTAATTTAATTATTCTGTCTACTTACTGACAAAAGTATAAATAACGTTTTCCAGGATGGATTTTAAGGCCAAATGCTTGTTTGCTCCACATGCACCACCTCCCCTTCCCCTTGCTTCACACAATAAATGGCATAGTAAAGAGCACAAGTACAGTGCAAATACAGAGTAAGAGCATACCTATTTCTGACACATTCAATACTGTTTGCCCACATCTTCTACAAACCAAATGGGTCCATTTACAAATGTCCCTCTTTACACATAGCCATGGCTCTGCTACACATGGTTATTCTTTTCCCTGGCTAGCTGTCCCTGTCCTCCCACTCCTCACAGCCTCCTACAAATAAGGCATTCATGAGGGATCAGGAGATGGGGAAGGGGAAAAAGGAGCAGGCAGTCACAAAGGTGGTCACAAAAGCTCAGCAATGCTCTGCAGAGTGATATCCCCCTACTACTGCCAATACTACAGTTTTGTCACTACACCCCTGAAAAGACGAATTTATAGGAAAGTGTAGCAGGAAAAAATCAACTCAGGCTCTTTCCTTTTTAGCGTGAGTTGCTAAAAAAGACTAGGCTAATGTGGTTTCACACCATCTGTCTGTTTTTCTCTTCTTCTCTAGATAATTTTGTTCAATTTGAAAAAAGAACCCAGAGTTTTCAAACACAAGACAGCTCCTACCAATTTTCTGTGAAAATAGATGGCTGTGGACAAGAGAAAGATTGTGTAAGTGCCCTCCTGTCTCCTTCAGGAAAAAGGCTGTAGTGCAAGTTCCTATGTTATGACAAAAGCCTATTCACACAGAATTCCCCAGCCATGAAGAAACGACACATGCCCTAGCCACGAGGAAAGCTCTGAGCAGAGCTCAGACAGCCATGAAACACAAACGTTTAGGAAACCAGGCTGAAGTTCAACATGGTCAAGTGCAGCTCCTGGCTCACACACTGCCTCACAGCTCCTGCATGTTTTAAGACACATCATTTAATATAAATAATAACAGAAACATCACAAAACAGAAAAGATTTAAAGGAAGCTGTTTCAGCTGAAGAGATGCCACTAGATCAAACTTCTACTTTTGGCTGCCAGTGACAGGAATAAAGTTGTCAGCAGCACATCAGCTGTCGGGATCAGAGCTCCGTGGTGAGAATGCAGACATGATGCCAGAGGCTGTTCTCAGTTTCATCACTGTGCTTACTCAAGAGTTGGAGGGACCCACCTCCTCCGGTGGCAAATGGCACCACCAGTGGCAACTACCCAGATATTTTTATTCATAAACTTCAGCAAACATCAAAGTTAGCATGGATCAAGGGAAACAATTTTCCAAAGAACAAAGATGTTTTAGAAAGATCAGTAAGGGTAGCTCCCAGCAATATTCAGAGGAACCTCCATCTGCTTGTGAGAGAACATCATGCAGCAGAACAGAAGAAACAACAAATGGCAAGACATGATTCCTGTGAGGAAATGGGGTTTCTGCTTCTCTCCTGAAAACAGCAGAGTAACATCACAGATTTAACTTGGGTTTATCCTTATGTAAAAAAGAGCAAAATTTATCCGAGAGTTATCTAGCTGAGTGGTCTTGTCTTCACTGGTTAATATCTGGCAATTATGTGTGGATATGACAGTTGTAAGCTCAACACAAGTAGGCGGCAGCGACTGAGGTTTAACAGTAGGCTTTTCTTCTTTGCTTGACCTGATGTCACATGCAAAAAGCTAAAACCTGCCACGTCCACATTAGGATTTGAAAGAATTATGTGGGTGGAATTTGAATACAGGTTGCTTTGAACAGCTATGGGTTGAGAGCCAGTAAAAACACCGTAGAAGCATGCAGAATAGCTAGTGAAGAACAATACAAATACAAAAGATATACTTGTAGTAAGGCCAAGAGAAAAAGTAGAGTGAGATTTTAGGTAGAGCACCAACTGAAGACAGGTTTAAAATACCAAAAAAGGAGAATGTTTCCCTTTCTGCTGAGTGGAGGAACATGAGACATAATACTGATTCTTTAAAAAAATATATAGCATCAAAAAAAATTATTTGATATTCACTTCCCCATCCTAAAGAAAAGGATCAAAACCCTGATTACTGGTACTACCTTCTTGCAGTGTAAAATATTATTTCAAACTTTTGGGTACTACTAATAAACTGCTGTTCTGGAGATAACATCCTTCTGAAGAGAAGGCAATGTGCAGACTCGGGTAAAAAGGTCAGATCTGCAGCAGCCTAGATCAGCCTAGGCTGCTATAAAATTCAATCCTGGCCTTGGGAGTGCCAAAGTATGGTATACAGTGGTGCAGAACTATTTCTGAATGACAAGCCTGGGTTGAAGTTCTGTCTATGGAAGTGCTTACAGGAGAACTCCTGCCTCCTGTAATGGCTTTTACACATAATCAGGCATAAAGCAGAGCCTGAGGGATAGAGCTCTGAGGCCAGTGGATGCACCAGCCCTTCTGGCTCAGGAGGTGTAAATAGGCCAAGGGAGGTGGAGGTGTTGGAGACAGCCACAGAACCATGGCTATAGCAATGCAGCTGCCATCCATTCTGGCTTGGAGGTGCTACAGCCAAGTCTGAGATCCCTTTGTAGGATCTCAGATGCAGGTAGGAGCATCACAGGTTCTCAGATGCAGGTGTCATTAACCACATTAATGAGGAACATGGCCTTAGCAACCACTGCTGAGGAACTTGAGTTTCAGCTGAGATTTCTGTGGTGGCAAGTTGCTTGCCTGAAGTTTTTGACAACAGTGTTTGAAACGATGACAGCTTAGATGTAGGATTTAAAAATAAATTAAATTTGAGCATAATCTAGCCTTCTGCCATTGATTCTCCTTTCCAATACGAAAGCAATCAAGTCACAGATGTCTCCTTTCACTTGTTGAAGGAAAGAAGAATATAAGATGAAGTGCACATTCTATTTCATGCTTCCTTCATTCTATGAGGAGCAATGCAGAACTATCCCAACCTGAGGCAGTTCAGTTTTGTTTGAAGGAACAGCAGATAAAATCACAGGCTGGTCCCAAACTGGCTGTTAAAAAGTGTCTCTAACAGTTTTGCTTCCTGACACTGCTGCTGTCTCTCCTAGGAAACATTTTGGCTGTGCATGGCTCAGTGGGCAGTTCCTTCTCCACCTCTGTGAGGTTTTCCAGAAACCCGGAGGTCCCAGGCGCTTTGCACAACACAGACTATTTTTGCCAGCTCTTGCTCCTGCCTTCACTTTCTCTAGCCCTGGAAGTCATTGTTGAGAAGTTCACTGTTGAAGAGGAGAATAGGGAGGTCTTAAAGTTTTCTTTCAAATATGTTATACATACCATTTTTTCAAAATTTACTAGATTGTCAGTGAATGTCTTGTTTCCCTCATGAGTAAACGTCATGTCTGTATAGAAATAAAAGACACATAAAAGCCCATTACTGAATCGTGGCCATACAAAACAGCAGAACATTTTATCTATCCCTTACAAAAATCATAGCAGCTGTAGAAGTAAAACATTTGGGGTTTAATTTGCAGCATTTCTGAGACTAATAAAATCAAGGCACGATATTCAGATGTATGAAAGCAGTTTTTCTTGTCTCTGTGTCATGCTTTTTATAATGGAAAAAGATCATACCTCACACTGAGATTGATTTTTGCTTTTTCTTGCTGCTACTCTTATCCTTCAAATATTTGACAAATACCTTTCAAGTTAATAATTCTGGTAACTTCCAAGCTTACCTTTTATAAGTAGTGGCATGAAAGGAATTATTGGAGGGTCCAATTTAGCTACAGTTAGTCTGTAGGCCCTGTGGTTTCTCGATGGATCCTTATGGAAAAAAGAGAAATCACATAATTACTAATATGTATTATTTATGTATTGAGACACTGTATGCATTCATTTAGGTGTCGTGGCAATTATTAAAATAATTATTTTTTGCTGTGCCTTTAAAAGTGCATCTGCAAATTCAGACACCTTTCATCCTTCTCCCAGATTGCTTACATGATGAGAATGCAGCCACTAAACACAAACATTTTTTCATGCCAAATAGCGAGGTAAGATATGATTACAAAAACATCCATCATAAAAGAAACCACACATTTTTCCTCCCTCCTTGCAGCTGCAGATCCAGTTTTGCATATGTTGTAACACTAAAATGTATTGCCTGGAAAAATCCAGGTTGAAAAATAGAAATTCCCATATGTACTATCAGAAAACATGTAATAAAGCTTTTCTGAGTTCCCAGATTAACTTTGAGTGGTACATAAGTTCTCTCAGAGTAGGTTCCTAAGAGTATAATTTATTAGTCATACATACTTGTTTTAGCAGCTCTAAAACGGGATCATAAACTTCTTAAAGTCAAACAAGGACATATAAAATGTTCTGAATCAAGGAATTCAAATCAGTTAGTCAGAAACTGAATTATCTCAGATCGTGCATAGGATAAGGGATCTACTGCTATTCACCATTAAGCTTTCAAACTCTGCATAGATCTTCTTGAACTTGCTTGGAAGTTTCTGTTAATAAAAACAAAAATAGCAAACCTTAATTAAATCTGATTAGTGTGGTAATTTTACAGTAAATGCTAGTTCCTTCTACAACGCCCTAAGTCAGGAAAATGCTCTTTTTTGCCAGATATTTCTAACAATGTGCTAATCTAAAATACAACATGTTTCCTAGCAACCAGATTATAAATAGAGACGGGACCAGCCATGAAACCTGGATCCTGATTTAAACCCTGACTTGAATTTACTCCTTTGGGATGTTTAGATTCAGATTTTTGTTTGTCTCACATCACAGTCACTGAATTCAGAATGTAAGTGGAAGTTCAAGTGAATGGTTTCAGGACATTCCTAATTATAGCCTATCTGAAAGCGTAATTTACACATAGCTTGTGTAGGGGCAGCTCAGCTTAATTATTCATACCTATGATGAATTGCCCTTGCAAACATTCATATCCATGCCTGGGCATTTCCAGGAGGTTTTTTTGCTCATGCTGATGCATCTCCAGCTATTGCTTAAATTCTTGACATGCCCAGCAGCAAAGGGCTTCTACCATTTTCTGGGGTATAAATTAATGAATATTTTTTCAGTCCACAATACCTACACAAATAAAACATAGCCAGTTGATCATGCAATGATTGAGATGAAATGGGCTTTACTAAATACTTTTTTCATGCATGTTATGTCATATGGATTAAATAACTTCACTATAAAGACTAAAAGATATGTTATTTATTAGTTTCAGATATCACAGTAATTTTTTAGGTACACTCAGAATATATCAGCTTTCTAGTTTTAACAGGAAATTTCTCCGTATTTGCTGAATTAATTAGACTACCACTGGAAAAACATTAAAAATTAGCAGAGACTTTTTGGTGCAGAAATTATTTTTGCAATACTTTCTACATTTGGAGTGTGTACCCTAGCAAGCTATTTACACTGTGCCACAGCAAGGGCCTAATTTTTAATGATGTGTGTCAACAACTGTGTGCCTAGTTTGCATATGCATGCAGATTAGGTATTTGTGAAATAAGTGGTATAATTGGACATTTGCACCTGCAAATATCTAATTTGTGCATGCAACTAATGTAAATGCAAAAATCAGGTCTTGATATGTTTGTTTTTAAGTCTATTCTGCATATTTTTCTGGCTAAAAATCAAATTGCAGAAATTCTCTTGACAAATCGACTGCTCTACAGAACAGAAGTGTGATAACATTTCCCTGATCTCAAGTTAATACCCCACACCTACAAGTGATCTGTGCTCTCCCCAGCTGAGACCTGGTACCCATTTCAGATTGCTGTATGTAGTATATACATTCAATTCCTTCTTCTCTCTTCATACTACTGACTGTTTCATCTCTCCCAAATCCTCTTAGTGGCTACAAACGAAGGGTCATTATTTTAAGAAACTGAAAATCTTTGCCTATAGCACTGATTGCATATGCCCCTTGCAACATGTACTTTTGAAAATATGGCTGGTGACTTCTCGGACGTGTTAGTCTGATCTCCTGTTTCAGAGCACATTTGTAAAGGTGTTCAAATTTTGGTCTCAGTTCCATCAATAACATAGTCATGCTAATTATTTTGAATTTCTAATGAACAAAATACACGCACATTCAAATCTGCACTGCTTCTGATGACCAGTATGTTCTCAGGGGTTACATGTGCTTACTACCTCACCCTGCTGGACACTGCACCCCTTTTATATACTGATATACAAAAGAGCAAAGCCACAGAAAAAGGTGGAAGCTCTGAGAATGAAGAGCACCCCTGACAGTAAGCAGGGAAATGCATGTCAGAGAGAAAACCAGAACTGGTTAAGACAGTTAAACGTGGGTTAAACCCACATATTAACAGAGCAACAGAGTCCCTATGGAGATCAGAAAATAATACGTATAAACAGAGGATGAATTTTAGAGAATTATCTATGGAGTGATCTCACTGAACTACCAGCAAAGGCACACAGAGGATGGGCTGATCTCAGACGTTAGCTGGCTAACTCACTCATCCTGTTGGACAGTTTAGCTTATCAGTTGAAGCCACTGTTGTTACTCTTGTTAACTGCTTGTGGGTATTCAGCACATCTTATGGGTATGGTGTACTGCCTTATTATTAAAAATTGTCAGCCTTAACTAAAGACTCATGGTTAGGAGCTGAATTAGTAGGTCTAATTTTATCAATAATAAAGACCCAATTCACGGTTTTCCTAACTAAAAGCATAAATTCCTGTCAAGTTTCCTGGAACTGGATTTTAGCTAACACTTACCTCCCATGTTAATGAGAGACGGCTCACAGCAACATTACTCAGTCCCATAATAATAGCGAAAAAGGAATTCAGATTTTTGTATTCTTTACAGCTGAAACACAAAGGGCAAAGTTTTAAGTTGTATACATCAGTCACAGCAGTACATATGACAAACTTAAGAGAGCTGCAGCCAGGCACCTACCTTACACGTGACTTAATCTGGGCAGCTCTGGCCAGCATGTCTGCAGACACCTCTTCTCCAATGTGCTAATACTTCACCACAGTCTGGAGTCTTGTTTCCCTTCCCTCCTAAAATGACCACCTACTTTCACTTCACGGGGTGCCAGATTCTGGAGGGACTCCTAGTCTTTGAAGCAATTCCCCACCCAGAAACACAGTACTGAAACTGGGCTCAATTCAGTCCCAAGAGATACCAGAAACAGTGGAAGCAAGTAGTTTACAACCTCATTTGCTGCAGAACCTGCTGACAGATTCTGAACAGCTACTGAAGGCTGGAAGTTCTCTCTAGATGATCTTCACTGCAGTTTTCAGGGTTAGTGAGTCTTTTTAAAGGGAGAAGACCAGTTGTCTAGAGATGTTCTGTGCCAGTGACCTGCCCTGCAGTACAGGGTTTCTATTACTTATAGATTCTGGAACTCTTTAGTGTGTTTCAGGCAAAGAACTGCCATTTGTTATCAGCATCATTAAAGAGATCCTGGGCACTAGAAGCTCTGGGTCACACTTCACCTCTGATGCAAAGAAGGACTTTTGCTACCAGTCAGGAAAAACTGGAATATGCAACAGTATTATGGGAGATCCAATATGCCATATGCAGGAGTAGGCACAGGAACAGCTGACACAACTGCTCAGTTGGAACTGCATCAGGTGGCTCATTGACTCAATGAGAAGGCAAGAGAGGGAGAGAACAAGGCCTGTACTTCATAAATCTGCATCTCACTGGATTCTCATGAATAATTTGCTATTTTTCTCAACTGATTTGCCAACATTGAATTTCAGCACCTCAGTCTCTGCTTCTTCTGCTGTGAGTGGCGTTCCTTAGGCGTTGGTATTGGGACTGTTGGGGTTTAACATCTCTGACAGCGACATGGATAGTGTGACTGAGGGCACCCTCAGCAAGTCTCCTGATGACACCAAGCTGTGTTGTGTGGTCAATATGGTGAAGGGAGGCTTGAGAGGTGGAACTGTGTTTGAACACATGAAGTTCAACATGGTCAAGTGCAAGGTCAGGGCAATCCCAAGCACAAATAACAGGTTGGGTGGAGAATGGATTGAGAGCATCCCTGGGGAGAAGGTTGTTGGTTGACAAGAACCTCTTTGCAGTGTGCGCTTGTACCCCAAAAGCCAGCTGTGTCCTGGGCTGCATCAAAGGCAGTGTGGCCAGCAGGCTGAGGGAGGTGAATCTCCACTTCTCCTCCACTCTTGTGAAACCCCACCTGGAGTGCTGCATCCAATTCTGGGGCCTCCAACATAAGAAGTACATGGATCTGCTGGAGTGAGTACAAAGGAGAGCCATGAAGATGGTGAGAGGNCCAAGAAGAGGGTGAGAGGTCCAGAGCACCTCTGCTATGAAGAAAGGCTGAAAGAGCTGAGGTTGTTCAGCCTGGAGAAGACTCCAGGGAGACCTCAGAGCATGTTCCAGGGGGTCCTGTAACGGAGGCCTACAACAAAGGGGGCCTACAACAAAGCTGGAGAGGGTCTTTGAACAAAGGCACGTAGTGACAGGACAAGGGGGAAAATGGCTTTAAACTGAAAAATAGCAGGTTTAGATATTAGGAAAAAATTCTTTACTATGACACGGTGAGACGCTGGAACAGGTTGCCCAGAGAAGCTGTGGATGCCCCATCCCTGGAAGTGCTCAAGGCTGGGCTAGATGAGGCTTTGAGCAACCTGGTCTAGTGGTAGGCCCATGGCAGGGGTGTTGGAACTAGATGATCTTTCAGGTCGCTTCCAACCCAAACTATTCTATAATTCTATGATTTACCAAGAAAACTTTAATAAGATTCTAACTATGATTCTGAAACAGATTTTTTTGATTCATCCTGAAGCTCTTAGCTCCTCTGAGGTATCCTTAGCTTCAGATGAAATTAGTACAATCATCATCACATCCTACCGTCCAACTCCATAACTGCCACATCATCCTAATCTCCATCATCCACATAATTCTGTACTTTTTGTCCCTCCATTTCACCAGACTTGATGTATTGAGTGGGTGAGTCCTTTAGATCTGGCCTCACTTGTGTCTGCACTGTGTGAACACTGAGCATGTGAATAAATGATCTCTCCCATCTGACGGTCTGTCTGTTGGGAGATTACTGCCCCCTCAGAGCTTCTCCTACAAATTCTCCCACATCAGATTAGGGACAGTGAGCAAGGTTAGCAAGGACAAATTGAAATGCTAAACCTACACCAACTTATTCTGACTAGAACAGGTCAGGGAGTTTCTCATTAGTGGATCTGAGGGGAAATAAAGATGAAATGCAGCCAGGATAGGCTATCAGTGATAACTTCTTCCCTAGGCACAACTAACCCATAAAGGGATACCTGTCCATAGCCCATGACAGGATTAGGAATAAATTGTGGCACAGTAAAAATAATCAGTACCACATAGCACTAGTGCTCAAACAACGCATGCAGCTGCAACTGTATCTGCAATATTTAATTTGAATCTCTCTTCATTTTAAAAAGGAAATGTTTTGCCAAATACCTTGTTAAGCAATGCAATTTGACAAAGTCCCAGTTAAAATCCATCTAGATATATGACATTCTACACCAGAACTTCTGCAAATTCTACAAGCTCTACATTAAACAGTTCAGTTCCAGATAGAGGACCCGTGTGAGGTAGTAGAAACAGTGCTGCATGGCTCCACTGCATATATACTGCATGTAAAATGTCAGAAAGTGGATTCTCTAAAGCACCACAATGTACTCAAAACAGAGGTCCCTCTGTCTCCCAAAATGGATTGTACTGGAAAAATCTTCCTGTTATTATGAATAGTGAACACACACACACACACATACTCTCTCTTGTCTTCAACACAAAAACATATGTGTGGTTAGAATCTCTTGGTACTTACATAAGCATATCCATCCTGGCATTTTCTCTATAGACACACACACTTAAAAAAATTCTTATAGGCTCCTTGGGCTCATAACATATGCATGTGTATGGGAAGAATGATTTTCAAAAACGGAATGAAAGTGTCTGAGTACAGTAACATACAAGAAGGTTTCTAAATAGCCTGTGCATATATCTACAAAGAGGAAATATCCACAAACTGGGTTTGTGGATATCCATAAGGAGTATGTGCAAGCACATCCCAGAAGGCCTTTCTAATACAATTAATATAGGAAGAACTCAGTGTTGGAAATATAGTTCACTTTTCCCCTTTGTTTGAAAGCTTAATCCTACAATAGCAGGAGAAAAGAGATGAACCTGGTAACCTCTACATCCTTTTCCAGCAGATGCAAAAGCGATTCTGGCTCCTGGAACTGAAAGCACATCTGCACAGCACTTGGAGCCAGCTCTTGGCCTTGCCTGCATAGATTGGGAGCACACATCACAGGGTGTTTGGGGTGGCAGACACAAAATGACGTGCCTCCTGTGATGGCATCTGAGCCTCAAGCCACAGAACTGAAACAGGGTTCTCAGTAGCAGTTATCTTTGAAAATTGGTACGTGTGAGGCATCTCGTTACCACCAGTTATGCCTAAGATTAATAGTGCAGCATTGAGCTGTTCTCCCCAAACACTTTTCTAATGAGTCTAGTACTTCTAGGTGGGGTAAAGTTCTCATTAGGTCTCAAGGATCTTCACAGGCAAAACTTCCTCAAAGATACTGCTTCAAGGCCTGGGCTTTTTTTCCCCTCTAACTTCGGTGCACTTAGTGTTTGTTTTAGTGCATGCTGTAGCACCTGTTACCATGGCAGCACTGCACAGAGGGCAGCAGCCTGGCAAAACTTCCCAGCGCCTTTCCAGCAGCTGCAATTAAACCTGCCCTCTTGGTTTGTACAGAGGAAAATCTTGTGCTTCAGATTTCTCTGCTTTTAGGAGACAAAGAGGACTCAGCAGAGCAGACTGCTTTTAGCTATTTATTTTTAGCATTGTAGTGATACCAGAAACATGGAAGTAAACAGGAGGTTGTCAGGCTGTTGTAAATAGCACAGGATTAAACTCATGACTCTGAAAAACCCATGGGTCAGGGCAGTTTATTTAAGGAGGAATTTAACTGTAATTTTTAAGATACTTTGATTTCAAGTGTTCATGGAAATTACTATTGTATCTTAATGACCACATTTCAACATTTTTCCCATTTCATGCCTGAGTTTAGGAAAGACCCCGACGCGTCTGTGTATGGGTGCCACTGCCCTCTCCTGGGCACAGCCCGCCAGGCCAGCGGCTGCCTTCCCACTCCTGCGCTGTGCAGTGAGATAATGGAATATGCGGTATATGTATTTTTAGAAACTAAAGAGGTAAATTCTGTTCTCTGTTCTAATTATAAACCTGATCCTGCATGTGCACCACCAGATTTTGAAAAGCTTCAGCTTTGACCAATCGTAATCCAACCTGAGGGGCCATAGGAGCTCCCAGAAGGAAGCCAGTACTTGCAGAGCAGGGTGTCCCAGAGGAAGGAGCCACGCTGACACCCAGTTTCAGTGTGAACACAGACTTCAGCTATGTGAAATTACTAACTGGGAGGAGGGCGGCACCACAGCTGTAATAGTAATCTTTTCCTTTACACAACTTCATTTAATGATGCAAAAAAGTTAAAACTTATGGTTTAACTGCAAGTAGCAACATGCCTGTTGGGTAAAACTGCCTAAAGGCTTCTAGTCACAATGCCCAAAGCTGTGAACAAACACTGCACACCTCAGCAAACTGTTTGTTCAGACAGCAACGAATGCAATAAATACACCACAAACTGGAAAGGAAAGGATAGGGAAACAGAGATAAAAATTAGTAGCTATGCAGGGCATGGACATGCCCCTGCTCCCTCTCAACTCAGTCACTGCCTTTAAGGAGTCAAGGCTGACATGTCTGGCATGAAGGCTCCAAATAGTTTATGTTTGAACAGGAATAAAAGAAGACAGCAAGAATTGCCTGCTATCCAACCTAAGACCCAGTGGTAAGTAACAAAGGAGGATATTCATATTCCTGCATTTTAGAACAAAAATCACAGAATTGGTAAGGTTGAGAGGGACATCTAGAGATCATCTAGTCCAACCCCTCCGCCAAGGCAGGGTCACCTAGAGCAGATTGCTCAGGAATGCATCCAGGTGGGTTTTGACTGCGTCCAGAGAGAGAGACTCCATTTGTTCTTGCACAGCCTGTTCCAGTACTCTGCCACCCTCAATGTAAAGAAGTTATTCTCCATGTTGAGGTGGAACTTCTTGTGTTTTAGTTTATGGCCACTGCTCCTTGTCCTGTCATTGGGCACCTTAGAAAGGAGTCTGGCACCATCCTCTTGGCACCCACCTTTGAGATATTTGAATGCACTGATGAGATTCCCTCTCAATCTTCTGTTCTCCAGACTAAACAGGCCCAGCCCTTGCAGTCTCTCCTTATGAGAGATGCTCCACACCCCTAATCATTTTTGTGACCTCCACTGGACCCTCTCCAGTAGCTCCTTGTCTTTCTTGTACTGAGGAGCCCAGAACTGGACACAGTGCTCCAGATGTGGTCTCACTAGGGTTGAGTAGAGAGGGAGGATCACCTCCTTCTGGTGACCTGCTGGCCACTCTCTTCCTGATGCACCCCAGGATATCACTGGCCCTCCTGGCTGCAAGGGCACACTGCTGGTTCATGGTCAACTTGTCACCCATCAATACTCCCAGGTCCTTCTCCACAAAGGTGATCTCTAGTAGGCCACCCCCCAATCTGTGCTGGTACTTGGGGTTATTCCTCCCCAGGGGCAGGACCCTATGCTTGCCTTTGTTGAACCTCACTAGGTTTCTCTCTGCCCCACTCTCCAGCCTATCAAGGTCCCACTGAATGGCAGCACAGCCTTCAGATGTATCAGTCACTTCCCCCATTTTTGTATTGTGAATCCCAATAAGACTGAAAGTAACACGAGCATCATCATCTCTTCGCTCTCTCCTCTTGGTTTCCCCACTCAGGGCAATTCTGAGAATGGTTTTCTTGAGCAGTACCAGAAGTAATTCTGTTTTCAGGAAAATTAAGGCTCAATTTTGTTAATACTTACTAATTTACATATTAATAATTGCTAATGTATGTAAGGGTAAATGAAGGATTCATCATGACGAACTGTAATATATTTACTCAGAAATTTGATGTGAAAACATGGCCCTAAGAAATCACAGATCAAGGAGCAATGGAGAGTAGCACAGGAAAGAAGAATATATATTAAAAAGGTTCTATACAGCCCTGTAAGGAAATGGACAGAATTACAAAATAGAAAATGTTTTAACCTCTACTCTGTGTGGCTGTCTGAAAATGGAAAAAAACCCCATACTGACTGTACTGAAACTCACTTCCAGCTCACATATGATTGTATACTTACTGGGCTGCTATCTTGATATACTTCTTTAACAGCTGAACACGCTTGCTGAGTTGAGAGCAAAGACAAATCTCGGTGACCACCCAGAACTGAATTTCATTAAATCTTCTTAAAAACAAGTCCAGATTTGCTGTGGTCTTTTTAAAATTGTGCCTTCCAAAAGTGTGATAGATCAATTCCAGCTAGAAAAGAGAAAAGAGTTTGGAATTTTTTTTTGAAATTACATCTTTTGGACAGAGGAAAGAGGCTAAGAATGACCAGGTGAGTATCTAGCCTGACACTTGCTCTGCAGTTTACACTGCAGAGATGACAAGGATTCAGGTTACAAATCCAGTAGACAAATAGCTGAGGCATAGTAAAAGCATAACTACAGATACTTTATACAGCACAAGCCCAGAACTTTATTTTTGTATTTTGCCTGTAAAATTAAGACTGTCTTATACTTTTGAAACCTGTAGGTGACTTTATTGTAGTATTTTTGAAAATCAAGCTTAGAAAAAGTTTTTGAAATAATGCACAAACCTACAATGTACAACTAAACATCTAACAGATTCTAACCTGTTGAAGAGATAGATCCTCATACCTCATGCACACAGTTGAAGAGTTCCCAGTCATATATTGTCATCTGATGTGCTAAGTCTTTGGAACTCATCAATTCAAATGTTCCTACTGTACCAGTAGATGGTCCTTCTTGTTCTGGTAATGGTGCCTACAAATAGAAAAATGCTATAAAAATATTTTAGAAATGCTAAAGTGCATGATTGGTGCTTTCCTTTCATAATGTTTCCAACTCTTTTTTTTCCCAGTGTGATCACTTTTCTAAGCTCGTTTCTAATAGTAAAACTGAAATTTGCAGTAAAACTGAAATTTTCTTTTAACCACAGGCAGGTATTACAAAATGAGAAGTCCTGTGTAAAATCAGTATTCAATATGCACAGGATAGTCAGAAAAATTCTGAAAGCTCTTCAGGGGCACCTTAAGAAATATAAACCAGACTGTTCTCAGTGTGCTATTTTTAACATTGTTCTAAAAATTAAATCTAGAAATAAATGCTTCAATACACGTTGTGCTAACTAAAGCATGTGTGTTTGTTTAGGAGCATAGATCTTTCCACAAAACTTTTGTTATGTTTCCTTTTCACATACACAAACAACTAGGCCACAAAGCACAAGCAAAATACTTTTACATATTCCCGACTCTAATGATGGGAATTATTACATCTGCCATTCTTCAGAAATCTGCAATGATTGCAACATCTTCGGATCATTTATAAAATAAACCTCATACTTTCTCTTTGACGGTATAGGGAGGCTATGCCAATTAAAATGGTATGCACACAGTCTTATGAGAAAGAATCAAGTATAAAACATTTTTGAAAGACACTTCCATACCACCTAATAAATGAGATGTGATCTACAGTTTTGCACACAAGTAAATCTTACATTAAACAGATTTAAAACGTGGCTTGAGGTCAAGTCAGATTTGAAACGGTCTGTTGTACACATTAGGTTCAAAGTGTTTGAACCACCGCTGCTAAAATACTAACAAATGCTAACAATCCTAACAAATTCGAACGTGTAACATCAGTACAGCTGCCTGTGAACTCGCAGGTCAGTTGTTGTGTTCCCAGGAGAGGGCAGCAGAGTTCACTGACAAGTTTCCCAATTTCTCATCGCCTCTTTGTTAAACAGATGATGATGGAGCACAGAATTGTCAACAGACTCCTTTCTGAGTACAAAGTCAGTGGAGTCTGCAAGATTAACAGACCATATTAACATACTGCAATATAAAAAATGAGCTTACTAAATGAATCCTCTTTTATATAAGATTAATATATTAGCAATAGTGAAAGGACTGACTGGATTAATTTATCAAATCACTTTCTCAGTAACACACAGTATGTAGGAGCTTTATTTCTGTATAAATTCTTGCTTTGTACTCTAGGGAAAACTTTTCTTTCAAATATCAGCATAATACAAACTAATTAAGAACTACTAAACCAAATCACAAGCATTAACTTAAAAGCTTCATCCACAATTTTTTAAAAAAGTGTATGTAAGAAAAGTGTTCTCTAATAAAAAAAACAGGACAGCCATCAATCTTATAAAAGCCTGCAGATTGCTCTGAATTGGGATTTGCACAAACACAAAATTTCTTTAGTTTATGACAATGTATGAAATAAAAGCACAGCAGTTTTGTGTAGAAAATCCTAATTTGTGGAAATCTGTGGAAAGAGAATTGCCCAGAGATTGAAAGAGGGCTTTTTTCCCCTATTTGGAGACAAACACAACATAGCTGTTACCATAACAAACACATATTTTCCAGGACTAGGAAAGAAGCACTTAGATGCAAACTCATAGCATATTTGAAAATTCATCTACCCAGAACAATTTTCACATGAGAATTGCCAAATGTAATGTGAATAAATGTTCATGCACAGGCAGCAGCCAGAAATTGGAATGTGAAAGGATTAAACTGGGAGACAGATAAGGTTGTAACATTTTTCAATTTGTTTATACGTCTTTGAAAAAATGCAGCTGACAAGGGGATGTATTCTGCTATGCAGTGCTGAGAACCATTTTTAAGGCGCTGAATGTACCTCTCTAATTCCAACTGGTCAGCGTAGTTGATGAAAACGAGCACGCTGCAGCCCTATACCTCAGAGCTCCCTGCAGCATTCTGAGGATTTGATCCATGGTAAACAGCACAGGGAAAAGGCACAGAAAGCCATGACAATTTGCTGCCAGAGCTATGTGTACACAGACAATGCAGAGCCATACGTAAGTGCCCAGCGCAGTTGTACTGATGCAACACCCCTGCTTTACAGTAGCATGCCCCATGAGGGTATCTACTTGGCAGGATTAATTAACCTTAAGGGAACACCAGAATTTAATAAACTGAACAAGAAGCATCTCTGCATGGAACTACATATGCTGGATGTGCATTCCTCGGTTACTAAATTGAAAGCAGCAGCAAAGCATAGATTTTACCATATCTATAAAAGAAATCAGGCATACATACTAAGTGGCTTGTTAAAAGCATACAGGAGGCTGAAACAAGGCTAGGAGTAATAGAGTTCATGCTGACATGACTTGGCAATGACATTTGTTTTTAATGAAATAAAAGGAACAAAAAGTACAGTCAAATCAAACTCTATAAAAGCAGACCCCATGCAGATTGTTAGAATGACTGTATAAACTGTAAGTACTTATGAGCAATTCTACCTAAGAAAAAATAGACTTTCTACTGGGAATATTTTCTGTGATTCTACTTAGAAGCAAAATCTGAGATTTTGACACAGTATTTTGTGGGGATGAGAAATAAAAGATTTTAAGGAATTTACTATTGGAATCAAATCTCCAGAATGCTTTAATTGGTAACACCTATCTTTGAGAATATAACCCTATGGCTTTGAGGAGATAATTCTGTAATGAGGAATTGCTGCATGTCTTAGCGACAATACTCAGCTCTTCCTAAATGCTCAGAGTGACTGATTGAGAGTACTGGGATCAAGTGCTGTTACGTGGATCAGATGAACGGATTTCTGGTCTATTTTAGGAAATTGTAATATTAGCTTCTTTTAATTTCAGAGCTCATCTCATAGCACTGTGACAAGCCCTTTGTTGTGAAGGTTTCCACTAGTTATTACTTAAAGCACTGATAATCTAAAAAGGGCCAAGTGTCCAAATGAACTGCAGCACTGACCTTCCTGAGAGCTGCTACATACATACCAGTGAATCGAACTGATCCCGTGGGCAAGCAAACAGCCGTCCATTAACACTGAGAGTGGTAAACACTGAAACATCATGAGGTTTGAGCACAACCTTTTCTGTAAAAATTAAACAAATTATTATTTATTATGTATATGTAGAATTTACCGCAGGACTGATCCAACAATGCAAGAGATCACCCTCCTGGGATCAAATTTTTTTCAGTAACCCAATCTCCAGGATACAAGATAGATGACAACAAGGCCCCCTTTATTGATGAAATGTGATGATAAGCTCAGCCCAAACCAGTCTCCTACAGAACTAGAATCCCAGTCCCAAACTGTCCAGACAGCTCAAGAAGTCTGTGATGCCATCTCTAGAAACTACCAGAAAAAATTCAGCCATAATTAGGGACTCCATTAATTCTCTGCTGAACTGTAAGCATTTGGGGAGCTGTTCTTAATAGAAATTGCTTTGGAAGACAGTAAATGCATAAGGAGGTGATGAAATGCATTACAGCAGTTCTAAAAGAACATCACATCACAGGTAAAAAAAAGATAAGGAAGTAACTTACAAAACAGTCTCTTTCAGCATGTGATGGCTGTCAGCAAATCTAACAATAAAAAATTGCTGCAACTGCAAAAAGAAAAGCTGCCTGATGTCAGTTCTCAGGAATTGAGCTGTTTTTGGCAGGCACCACTGTTTGCAAAAATGCCTTCCAACACAGCTCTCGTTACCTGTGTGCCTCCACACAGTCATACTCAACCAAAGCACTTGAACAACACCAGAGCTCCAGAAGAATTCACCTTGCAGTTACCCTTAACATTTTGACAGCCTGTAGTGGTGTCTGACTCCTGACCCTCAGCTAACACTAGGTCACTGAGTTTGATACTAAGTTGCTCTGTAGTGTCTTGCATGGACAGAGCAGCCAGAATGGTAGTGACCACTACTAGAATGTCCGCACTGCAGTGGTTTCCGAGGTTGCTGATTCCTAAGTCTAGCCTGAGATTATCCATACTTACCTCCTATTCCTGTTGTTAAAAAACTCTTACAAGTCTAACAGTGAAGGAAAATTGGGGTAGTTCTGCTCTGTAGCATGCAGACACACAAATTTCTCCATTTTTCCTGTCTCCCATGTGAGCTCCAGCCTGTGCCTGCAGTAGAGGAAGGACTTGCCTCTAAGACAGAACTTCTGTACTAGCTGAACATGCACATGGGTATAAAAGCCTTGACAGAATGAGTCTTTCAATCCCTCCAAAAATTCTGCTTCACCATAACTGCAAAGTGTTTAAGATGATGCAAATACAGTACCTCCTCCTGAACTCATCTTTACTATGATGAGGCCTTCTCCAGAACCCAGCTTGTCTGCTACTGCGCTGATCACTTCCTTCACAGAGGAGGACACTGGTACGCGGATAGTGGTATAGGTTTGGTCTATGCAGTACACCTTAAACAGAACTAAAGAAAAAAAGACAGCATGGAGTATTCCACGTGTAAAAACCACAGACTTACTATACCAAATTACCTTTACTTCAGTAACCACTCCTCACAAATGAAACAAAGCATCAATAAATCACTACAGTTTTGATAGCTCCCCATTCCACAGACGTTCTACAATTTCTAGTATAGAAATCTCTCAGAGCTTTTCGTAAACCATGAAGTACTAGTGTTTCACTACTGAAGCATTGGAGGGAAGGGATGTCATCCAGAAAGGACCTTGACAAGCTTGAGAGCTGGGTCTATGCAAACCTCACGAAGTCTAACAAGTGCAAGGTCCTGCACCTGGGTCGGGGCAATCCCAAGCACAAACACAGGCAGGGCAAAGAACGGACTGAGAACAGCTCTGAGGAGAAGGGCCTGGGGTGTTGGTTCACAAGAAGCTCTACAAGACCCGGCAATGTGCACTGGCAGCCCAGGAACCCAACTGTGTCCTGGGTTGCATTAAAATCAGCGTGGCCAGCAGGTTGAGGAAGGTGATTCCCCCTGCCTGTGAGACCCTACCTGGAGTTTTGCATCCAGCCCTGGAGTCCCCAGCATAAGAAGGATGTGGACCTGCTGGAGTGAGTCCAGAAGAGGCCGCAAAGATGATGAGAGCGCTGGAGCACCTCTCCTATGAAGACAAGCTGAGAGCTGGGGTTGTTCAGTTTGGAGAAGAGAATGCTCTGGGGAGACCTTAGAGTGCCTTCCAGTACCTAAATGAGGTCTACAAGAAAGCTGTAGAGGGATTTTGGACAATCCAAACCATTCTATGATTCATTAATTAGGGATGCTACATTATTTACGGATGCTAATTTAATCAGACACTTTGTTATGTTCCAGACATTATGTTATTTTAAATCAACACTTCTTTTCAAGAGTCAGTAAAACTGGCTGCAAACTCTCTTACTTACAGGAAAATAATCTGCATATTTACAAAACAGATTTGAAAATAGTCTTGGTTACAACCAGAACTTAAATCAAACTGTGTTGCAATCTGTTTTTTGCAAGCAAGTATGTAATTGCTGAATCAAGAATATGGTAGATGATGAACAAAAGAGCAGTAAGTATACATTTGTGTGTACAGATCAGATTGGCTCACAGAGTAATACATAAGCCCAGGCCTCTGGCTGCCTAGAAATCAATAGGATAGTACATTAGCCTGCAAAAAGTAAGGCAGCCCAAAGTGACATGAATTTAAGACAGAAGAAGTTAGCAAAATACTCCTTCAGCTTAGCTGTCAAGCCAAGTCAAGCAGCCTTGGGGGTTACATATATCCATGGATTTTCAGTGTTCAGTGTGCTGCCTGCCCCATGAATGAGAAAGGTGCAGCCATATGAAAGGAGAGGTTACTGCCTGTCCAGACAGACACAAGAAGTAGTATTTCCCTGGCAGCAGGAACTGTTTTCCTTTTTGTAGGCCTAGAAGAAACACTGATATGGACAATACAAGGTGCATGCCTGACAGGATGTCTGCTGTTCATATGCAGTTATTTCCAGCTTTTGACACGGCTCTTCCATTGATCTGGTTTATGCCACCAGCTTTCTAAGCTACGTGACCTTGCATCTTGTTGCCTTGTTTTTATTGTTGTTTGTTAGCAAGAGCTATCCTTTAACAATACCTTGAAACAGAAGCTGGTGTAGGTGAAGATGCACTAAAACAACCACTGAGAGTACCTTTTCAGTAATCTGAAAATTATATTCTTATATGCTACTGTAAATTTTATCTTAATCTCTTCAGAGAATCAAAAAATAGCAATAGGGCAAATCAACAGATTTTGTTTTCTAGGCTGTGTGCCTAGATTCTATGATTGTATGATCCAGGTCATGATTATCTGCTCCACTCCTATCTTGCAAAGCAACAGCTGTACATGTTAGCTCAAACTATGTAGGGGAGACAGAGGCTCAAACATGACCTTCAGCACCCACTATTTATTGCACTGCCATTACCTGCAGTAGCCTGTCTGTACTGGTTCTTACCTGTTTTGTTCATTCCTTATTTTAAAGGTTTTTACATCTTCCTCTGAGGAAGCACAGTGTTTGACAGCACAAGTAACTAAGGGAAAAGACCAGGAGCATCTCAAATCAACAATGGAGAATACTGGGCTAGCAAAAGCAAAAAGGGTTTGATTCAAGCCAGGCTTCAAAACTGTAGGTAGGTACTTTTTATTTGTTTTTAGACCACTTTTTTGAGAGAGACAAAGTTACACAAATCTCAGTGCCTCAAGAAAACTTTGCAGAGAAGGAACTCACCTTCGTCGCTGCCCCTGATAGGCTGGCGCTTCTGTGCCCTGTCATCACTTGTGTTGAACAGCTGCAGAAGAACTTTGTGCTGAAAATGAATCATCAAGATTCACATCAGTGCAAAAAGAAACGTTATGTGATATACATGAATTACAATAGAGCTCCTATCAATGGCAGGAAAAAAGACTAGCAATGCAAAATTTGACCATGTTAAAAGCTATTTCCTCAATGTGTTTTTTTAATATATCCACGATTACTAAAGAAAAGATGCTTATGAATTTGCTGTGCTTAAGACTGTACTTTAGAAAGTGAACAAATAAATTATCTTACCTTCTTTTGTGCTGCTTTAGGTTCTTCAGAACTGTAAAAAGGTAAAGCATTACCTCTAAGACTTTGTGTACAAAATCACCTACAGAACATGGGCCACTTGTCAAACTAAAATATCAACATATTCATATTTATATATGAAAAGACTAGATGATACCATAGTTAATCTATGACCAAGGAAGAAAAAATATTATACAAAGTTCACGTAAGCATGAAATAAGCTTCTGTCAACCTCTCCCTGAGAGGCTGCTGTTTGCAAGACTGATGTGGAAGAGAGAGTGCCACAGACATTAATCCAAACAAGCCTGCATGCAAACGTTCAGTCTTGTATGACTGAGTGCCATTCATACAATGGCTTTTTAATAGATATAACCAATAAATTTTGTTAAATTTTGTTCATCAGTTTACTGTGAAAAAGGGCAGGGGGAGGAAAGAAGCAAAAACTGTGCTTACACTTGCTTTACAATTTTCTCTAGCTCTGGAAGTTGCTCCTTTAGTGCTGCAATCATTCTAGTATCATCTGATACAGATACATAAAATTCCTGTAAATGATACAGAATAGTCTTTAAATAACTATAGGGGTAATTGAGCAGTACGCAGGAGAGAGGATTATGAGATGACATCTGATAGCTTAATGATTATAAAGAATGATAATCGGCATAGAGGAACACATGCTGGGCCCAACCCTCTATTACTTCTACTTGTTTATCTCCAGCTGATTTAAAGCAAGAGTTAGATATGCAGAAGGGAAGCCTGATGAGGCTCCTTAGCGCACTCTGGAACCACTGACAGCTTGTGCAAAACCTGCATTTTCAGATTGCCAAGGATAAACACTATAAAATTCACAAATAATCTGCCACAATAGGGTTTTTTATTCACTGCTCTTGTAGTCTTTAGTGGTTCATCTGCTGCTGAGTCATTGACTCTCAGCTACTCTAGTCTGCTGCAATATCACCCTCTCTTAAACCCTACTCAAACCTCTTCCTGATACCTCTACATAAAAAGGAGGATCCCAAAGAAGGATCTACGTGCTTGCAACTAGTAATTGTTCTTTTACTTTTGACTTCTGGACTAATGAAAGACTATGTTGTCTCCAAAGCTTGAAAAGATTTCCCATGTGGGTTTGTGGGATGTCTGCCATTCTTAAGGCCCCTCTCTATTCCCCTCTGCTAATTCTTATCTTAGATTCAGTTTTAAGCTCTTTGGGACAAGAACTTTCGTTCAGCCACTAACACATGGGATTGTGTCCCATAACTCAATATATAATAATAATAATGGTAACCATGACAACTTAACATGACTTTGGCAGTACATCTTGTCTTAGAAATCCAAGGATATGGCACCTACCACAAAGAACTTACAAGGGTCTGAAGACAAAGATCTTAAATTCCAATAGCTGTAGTACACGTTTCTTTCAAATGTAAAGGATTTTTGGATTTGTAGAGTGACAACCCTGCAGCTCCTTCCTGCAACACCTCAGGCAGGCATAAACAGCCCTCCAGTTCAATCTGTAGAGCCCCATAACTATTCACAAGTAAATACTAAAAAAAGCAAATACATTTACTGCTATAAAGCAATCTACTCATGCAGTGCTTTCAAAGGGGTCTGCAACAGTATTTTCAGAGGTCCAGAGGCTTGAACAATAGTTCAAGCATGTTGTGTTCCATTTACTGTTGGCAGCCAAAACCAAGAAAACGGAGTTATCAGCTTGCACTTTGAAACGACCTATTTCTCTTCACTTTGTGACAGAATTCTGCAGAATAGGAACAGGCTTTCAGCTTATCTTGCTTGGCAGGTACTTTTCAGTACAGTGATACGACTACTTCTTTATACCTCCAAAAAGGCCATTGCTGCTTCATCTTCTTGTAGTAAATCTCCATATAAAGCAGCCCACTGCAGAACCAGCCGAATGACTCGCCTTTTATTGTTGAGGGCATACTCCATTTTCTCCTGCTCTGTACCCTGAGAAGGCTGGGCATGATAGGTGCAGTGGTGTCAAGGAAAATATTCAGTGATTGAAAATATCAAAACCAGTATGAATTCACAAACAACTGACTTCTAACAAATCACTTTCAGGGTGTTCCAACATAACTTTCCAATAAATACTTTTAAGTTCTGACATTCACTAGCATAATGATTTGCAAATCTTTCACATTCATACTAAAAAGTAAAAAGACAGAATTCTCTAAAGAGCACAGGAATGATCACAGTCCCACCACAGAGGTGGTTGCTTGAGGGGAGCAGAACAGAAATGACAGTTGGAACCACAGAGAAGAGGATTAGCCACGGAGACTGAAGAAGGACATTATCTCCTTGTTCCTCTTTGCAAACAGTTGAAGGAAAAGAAAAATATCACTTGGTGTTTATTAACAATTTCAGTTTTTCATTTTTGATGAAGACTACCATAATGAACTACCAGTGTTATTTCTTTTATTTTTACAAGTTATTGTAACTCAAGATGAACCTCAGTCCCATAATGGAAGGGGGACCTGGAAGTTTACAACAGAAACTGACTACAGAGACACAGGGTAAAATAATAAATTCTGTAGCAGCCTCATTGTCATGAGGAAATCGGATGTTTCCATAATCAAATAATGCGTATTTAGGACACTTCGGGAAAGTTATTTTGTGATGAACAATAAGAAAAAATGGGAAACATTTGATAGACTTTTTTAATGATAAAGTGTCAACATTACAAAAATAGGCAAATAGCTAAAAGGCCAAAGGTAACATTTATTGAAAGAAGAAATCAAGAAAAAATAAAGCCACAATGGGCAACAAACTGAGCCTTTAACCTGTGTGAAAACGAAGAATCCCTAGCACAAACAGGATATGACAATTCGTGTCTACTTCTCACTGATCAAAGGATAACAATATATATTTCAACGGTTTCCCAATAAACTGATAGCTGAATGTGAAGTGAGCACTGAATGAGTGTAATTGCATCTTCAACTTTGCTTCCCAGGTATCAGAATTCTGATTCTGGATTCTTATGAATAATACTATTCCCAACTACACAGAAACACATTAAATACTGATACTCATTCACAGCAAAGGCCAGCATCTTTTCAAGGTGCACCTTCAGTTGTTCTAGCAAAATATTTTGAAATATTAATTAGAAAATAAAAATATTAATGAAGAATCCAAATCATATAAGATATTTATTTTAAGCTTCTCATTTAGAAGCATTTCTCTAACAAATACTACCAATAAAATATAATGGGCAAAAATATGTATTAACTCACACTTCCCAAATGATCCTGCTGCCCAAAACCCCTGCAAGGATTTGACATGCTACGTGAGTTTCTGGGGCACTCATTTTGACTGACAAACTTTCAGAAATCTGCATTTTAATTTCATTTGGAAAGGTTTAAAATTACTAGAGAACTGAACATATCAGTATAATTACGGCAGTAAGTCAAAAGGTCCTAAGAAGTAAATAATACGTTGTAAGTTATGTGCTCTAATGTCTCAGGGAGCAAGTTTAATATTTACCTTTTAAACACTATAATTATTTAATGTATTTTTACTTTCTTATTAACTGACTCACCACAGGCACCGGTATTTTTCTGTATTTTTACTGCACATTTATATTGATTTTTATTAACATTATCATTGGGAAAGTCAACGAAGTTTTCTCACATTTTTATGGGGCCTACAGGATGTAGCTTCACTGACGACTGCAGTCAGAAATAAACTATCATGTATACTTGCAACAAGTGTCAGAAATTGCAAAATATTTATCAACACCAAAATGTTTAGAGTACAATATATATATATTTCTAATTATCGCTAACATATGCTAAGAAATGGAAGCAATTCCAAAGTCTGTTCTCCCCTTTGTAGGAACACAACTATATTGGGCTGTGCAAGATCAGCACCCATTACTACAGTAGAATGCAAACTATTTGCTGGCATGACGGTAAAGGAGGTTCACAAAACGCTCATACAGAAACATGCTAAAGAACTATCACCTACAGAAAGCAAAAGAGGAGTTTATATTTCATAAGTACTTAGACAGTGGTCCTTTAAAGATGCACACCTGCACACGTGCCCATACACTTGCAGTAACCCAAGCTCACTTCTGAAGGTGCTGCTCTGTTTCAAGTTTTCTTTTGGGCTTTGTCCTGCCTCTCTCTGACAAGCTGTAGCTCTGAGAATTTGTCCATTTCCATCTCTGTAAAGAAGAGAGGGAAACAGGGGCCTTGGTCCAACACACAGGACTGATCCAGGACAGGGGAGCATACTCTTTGCTTCCCTATAAAAAAAGAAGTACATGATTTTTTTTAATATTGCAGGATCCATGTACATTAGTGACTTAGAAAGACTAGTGTGCGAAAGGACAGCAATAATGTTACTGAGACAAATGGTGCACCTGTCCATTCCTTTCAGGATTAAAATAACTTACAGACAACAAAATGCTGCTATAAAGGAAGTGAAACCCCAAATAGTTCATACCCTGTACTACGCTTGAAAGCACTACAGTGGTCTAGCTGTATGCACACTTGCATGCTTCCAGCTATTGTGAGTCTAAGAAAACAGACCTGTTTTGATTCAAAATTGGAAGCTGAAGCAAGAAGTTGCCAAACAAATCACCTTTCTTCTCCTTCTTTTTCTGTTTTAATGTCCTCATTTAGCATAATTCATCTCTCCTTAGTCTCACAGCACCAGCAAACATTTTTGCAGAGTGATTTTGCTCAAAATAGATGAGCTTTGTTAGGAACCTTTCAACTCTAACAATAAATTTCAATGGTACAATCAACAAAGCACAGTTAGTTTTTCCATATTCAGAACGGACCAAATAAACAATAATTCAGCTCTAGGAAAAGCTGACACTAAAGCAGCAGGATACCAGTTACTTCCAGCTCTCCTCCTCTTTGAAAAGAATTAGCACGATGCCTGCCATGCTCCACTTAAGACCATGGTCTTAGCCTCCTCTCCAGAACAGCTTTCATCACAAATGAATATTTATCCTTAAGTGTCACTATCACTTTGATTTTCAGAAAAACTTTTCCCCTATGAACAATAAGGTATGTTTTTCTTATGTGTCTGATTCTCCCAGTTACTGGATATCAGACATATACTATTATAATTGAGGCTAGACAAGTCTGAATATCAAATGGACGGATTGAAAAATACAACTAGATAAATCATGGGGAAAAAAACCAGAACGTTTAAAAGTGCTGCCCTTTCTTCCCCTTTCAATGCTGTCAGCAACAGCATTTTATAATACCTTTGATATCCAAAACAATGTGATCTTGGAAAATGTGTTTGTTTCAGGTATACGAACAATTTTCTGCAGACCAGTTGCATGGGTCCAAAGGTTTTAAAAACGATTACTGTTCCTGCTAGGGGTAACACAAATGGATTCTCAAGCTTGCCAGACAAGGACACGATGCTCTATTTTGTGGTTTCAGGGGGTGAGCTTTCCCAGATGTCACTCGCCCTGCTGAGCTTCAAGGAAAGCACACTTTCACACCGATGTGATTCTAAACAAATAAATAAGGAATTGAAGTTATTATGCCCCTGTCAGAATTCTATAAAACAGAAAACACCATATGTTTATTTAATGCTCCAGTCACTTGATAGCTTCAAGTCACCGTGCACAAGGAAAACTCTCAGTGCGCAACAGCTCTCCAAACTAAATAACCTGCTAGTAATTGACAGATGGACATTTCACAGACTCCTGTAAAACATGCAGACAGTATGAGAAACACCCCAGCTCTTGATGCTCTCCACTGAAAGATTTCATCTCCTAGTAATCACATGCCATTGAAGTTTCTCGCAGTTTGTTTGCATTTGCTATAGGCTATTCTTATAGATTATCACTACTTTTATTCATAAGTATTACGTGACAGCACCTAGGAACTACTTACCCGTTATTCTGTGAGTTTAGGCACCCTTTTGCTTGAGGCAGTTTGCAGCATGTAATCCATAAAGTGGGCCACTGAAATTACCAAGACATTAACTACCCCAGCTACAAATGCAGATGCCGTAGTTCAACAAAATCCAAGAAAGACAGGAAGGATATAGGAAGGGTAATCCGAACTTTTATGCAATTTCACTTATACGGTGGAGGGACAGTACATTTATTTCCCTTGGAATAGGAATCAGCACAGGAAAGTTACAGTTTTCATGGTCTGGGACTGTATCTCCTCATGGGTATACACTATCCATTTCAGAGTTGTTGAGCTATGGACAGCTGAGAACCTACCCACAAGGCACAGTCTACATGGAATGTGATGTACTTCTGGAGAGAGAGAAGCTTCAGTCTCATCACCGATAGGGATAGCGGCTAAAGAGACTTAACTTTGCCCTTACAAAAGGATATTGTGCCATCAAGGCTGGGCAGAGCTGACTATTTGGCATAAAAACACAGTGCATCATAATAAAATCATTTAAAACAGAATCTGTGAAAAGAGAAGAAAGAAAACAGTGAATTAAGCCTTTGCAAACAGCTTGGGGAACACAGGGATGAGTTTTCTTTCAGCTAAAATATCTTAAAAAGCCCTCTGCAGATAATAAAGGGGTCTATTTGCACTTTGTTTGTAGGCATTAAGTATGGAAAATGAGTAATGAACAAATAGGAGCTGAAATACTCTAATTTTATTGCACTTACGTTAACAGGCATTTGCCCATGTCAAAGAAAAATTTGTCATTGCAAAAAAACCCCACTCTCTGCTTAAGTGAAATATTTGGATATACTTCTGTGCAAGCGTAGAGTTCTGTGCAAAGAAGAATGAGGCCTGCCACACCTGGGTACCTAAAAAGAGCTGCTACATTTGGCAGATTTAGGGTATACTACACACGAGAAGGCAAACAATTTAATTCTTAGCTGATTTCCTACCAACAAGCAGAATGCTTAAAAGAAGTAAATGTATAGTCAAATTTCTGGGTTTATTTTGATTCAAAAGTATCACAGCCACTACATTTACATTAAAACATATATGAACAATATGACTGACATTTTCTCTGGCTATTTTTTCCATTAAAATGATCTGTGGTAGCACTGGTGTAAATCCCAGTTTGCCTTATCTTTGTATTTGTGACAACAACAAGGATTTATAAAGCCTGGCTGCAGAGGCCAGAATAAGTTTGGCAGGCTTATACGGAATCGCTGAGAAACAATAAACACAATACCCTGGGGTATAATTTCTACAGTGCAGCTTTTGAGATAACAGAAACATTTATAAACACTGTAAGTAAGGGATGGCAGAAAAAATATGGTGAGATAACTGTGTAATATAATATTACATCATTGCTTCCACTCCTATAATTCATATATGAAAATATCTCTCAGATGACAAAACTCACATCTGGAAGGGTGAGTTTTCTCTCACTTTTTCTTTGTGTAATATCCAGAGCAAACCGGTTTTTCAAATATTCTCAAATTAAAGGAATGCAAAAACCAAAAATTCAATTTTCCAGCACTCTGAGATGCTATTTCCTAAAAGTAACTTTGTGAACTGTGACACTTTGTATGGCGTTAGCATATAAGTGTAATCTTGTAATGAGATGTTTTGGTGAAAAGTTTTAAAAGATTAAAAAAATTATTTGTTTTAGAAAAATGTATACTACATGCATACTGTGAATAATGAACTTGTGATTACATAGCTGCAAGCTTAAAGAACAACATTCTGTTTGTAATCCTAATAAACATGAATATAACATCCTCATAAAAATAAAAAGGAATTTTTTTTGTCTTTGAAATAGTTAAAACACAAACTTTAAAAGGATTTTTGTAATTTTTCAATTATTCCACCATTTACAGACCACTATGCAGGTTTCTCCAATAATATGAGGTCAATAACAGATTAACTGGATTTAAGAACATCTGTGAATATATACTTCTTAGGCATCTGCCGTGTAAAAAGAACTTGCAAAAGCAATACTATGTAGGGTAATACACAAATCTCTGCATTACTTCATCAAAATTATGAGGATTTTTTGTGTCATTTTAGAAATTATAATACTTACTCAAAGTAAGTCAGTAAATATGTATATCTCTAGATTTAAGTTCTCTGTTGTGTTTACACTAATGAAAAGCCACCTATTAAGTGCAGATGCAGCAACCTGCATTCTTGGGACTCAGCCCATGGTGTGCTGAGTTCTTCTCCTTTTAGTAACAATTTTTCTTTCCCTGCACATGGGAAAGTATCACAAACAAGGAATTTAAATTGTGATACCTTAAATGTGATATGAAGATTTGAGAATACTTACACTAGCATAATGCAACATCTGGAGGTACCAAGCTAATTCACAGTATTAAGTGACATCCAGAACAAAAAGTAGGAGTACTTTACTAGAGCACATATTATTATTATGTGCTCTGTCCTGGCCTTACAGTTGTGCCTAATTAAAGTCATAACTAGTGGTCTGGCACCTTGGAGGATTCTGCTGTTCTATTATGTTCTCAAAGTACAAATACGATAGAGCAGGCTTGGAAGAGTGGATTGTTATCTTTTATTGCAGATTTCCTTGATTTTCTTCGGGTTGCTTCAAAGCAGTTGATAGTTCTTATTGTGGGAAAAACCACCACTAGCTGCTTTTCAAAGCATCACATTGCAGTGTTCCCCCAGCAGGTCCATCTTACGCAGTAATAATAAAATAGCTTTTGCCATGTATATATTACCTGTTGCTTCATTTAAAGTTGCTTCAAGGCGCATAGTTTCTAGAAAGTGCTCTAAAATTTTCTCTGGGGTTCCTGACATCACAATATACCTGAGGGAGGGAAAGAAGCAATTAGCATCTCATGGGCAAAACAGCTAATCAAAAAATAATCGTGAGCAAGAAGACCAGGAATGCCAAGTGCCAGAGTGCCAATACCTGCTCCGACCAGAGTCTCTATGTGCTTAGGACAAAACCACTCACAACCTCTGTTGGCTTCTCCCCTGTAAAATAGTAGCAATAACATTCTCTACCCTGCTCAGGGAGCATGAGATGACAGCCTCCTCCTCACACAAGTACTCCAGTATAACACCACCACAATTACACCACAATTACAGAGCTGCACTGGTGCAAACTTGGGGAAGTGCAAGCAGAAATGCCACTCCATTGAGAATAAACAGCAATTTGCAGTTATTAAAGGGTCTTAAAAGACTTACTATGAGCATGAAATAAGAACTGGTGTTGTATCAGTGTCAGAGCAACGAAATAATTTCCTTCAATATCACTGATAGGGGTTGGTCTGAGAAGGTGGGGGCAGATAATGAAATAGCAAACTGTATCTTCAAATTTGCGCAATGCCTTACATAGCTGAAGTAAGTAAGTAAGTAAGGAAGTAAGTGTTTCAAGTGGATAAAGTTAGGATTGTACCATTTCCTGGAGTTAATTTAGGGAAGTGAGAGAACTAGAGCAATATCTAGGGTTTTTTGCTTCATGCAAAAACACTGTCTAGATTTTAAGTACCAGCAGAATATCATATGATATTGCAAAACTTGTCCTGTCGTCTTTTTTTTTTCTTTTCTTGCAAATCACATTTTTTTTATCTTTCCCTACATCCTTTCAATCTTTGCATCTTTTTTTTTCTTTTTTTTTTTTTTTTTTTTTTTTTTTTAATCTTNTTTTGGAATTCAACTGATAAAGCATGAAACTTACAAAAAAAAAAAAGAAAGAAAAAACCCTGCGAAGTGAAGATACTCTGCTCCTGCTGAGAAATAAGTGGTGGAGCTGAGCTCCTGGGAGCTCCTCCTCACTTTGAGCACTGACCGTCACAGTTCTTTTACCTGCCAATCCCTTTGGAAGAACTGTATTGATGTCCCAAGAACACAAACACTTGTTAAGCCAGTGCACATTCTCACAGAGATACTAACCAAGTATCTAAGTGAGTGAAGCGGAGAAATCACAGGTTGCAGTACTCTGAATATGAAAGTGAAAATGAACAGTGAAGTGACTTTCAGGGCTGCTGAATTCATCCTGCATGAGTGTGATCACCCATAAAGAGTTAGATCTTGGGAGTGATAACTTCAGAGCTAGTCCTTCGAAGTGAAACTGTCACTCTTTGAAAGCATGGCTCGGGGAGCTATGTAGGAGATACGTCTCCTCCGTAGAGGAAGCAGAGGAATCCAAACCGTAACTGAGAGGATTTGCTGCCAAAGTGAAGTTTTCCCCAAGGCTAAGATGAAGAAAATTAGTTTCTTCCTGAGAAGAGGTCCCTGTTAGGCCTCTGTTTTGGGCACAGTGATTTTCAAAAGTACCAAACACTCAACTGACACATTCCAATAACACATTCTGGAAACCAAAAAAACATCAGTAAATTTGATTTGGACTCTGCATAAATGCAGCCACTTACTCTATTTACTAAGAAAAGAAACAAAAGAAATGTCATCTTCAAACCCAGTGAACTCACTTGGAAAGACTTTAAACAAAAAGACACTGCAGACATGCTATCAACAAAGTAATCTGACTGGTGAAAAGCAGACAGTGAACTTTCAAGGTAACTTCCTCTTTTGGGTAGATTATGTCTATTTGTCATTGTTGACAGTAAAAGCTCCCTTGCTGACACATTGATAGCACCCAAAAGCTGACCAAATGAACAAAATATTTACAGAAATGAAATTCTGAACTTTATCTGAAAATATTCCTGGAATGTAAGACCTAAAATACAGCTTAACTTAACAATCGACCATAAATTTTTCTGGCTATTTTTATCAAAGTCTGAAGAACAAACTGTTAAATAATGAAAACAATGCTGGTGCAAAGAGTTTGCAAGGCAGTGTTTCAAATATGTTTAAATGAAACTTTCACTTTTGGAACCATGAAGAATGTCTCAGACCCAAGACCAAGTTGCTGTGTATTGCAGCTGCTGATGCAAATCTACTGGCTACAGTCAGGTTCCCCTCATTTAGACAAACTTGTGTAAGAGTATTTGTTTTCCTGGTACGATAGATTACTTTTCTAATAGATCAAGTGAAAGATGAAATGGCAGTTTCTGAAATATGTGAATTGTGTATATAAAATGCAAGGAACAGTTTATTGAACCTTCACAGATCTTTATAAATCTTTTCATTCAGTTATGCAGATAAAATAGGTATATGAAATCCCAGATGAGATGAAAACTGTACCCAAAAAATCTCACAGTAAATTGGCTCTTTCTTTGAGAAAAAGTGAGGTTCAGGGAGAAGGATTCAAAACTTCTTGTTGCTTATTTTGTTGAAGTTCTTTGAACGCTTCTGAAGAGAACTGCGCATCCATTTGCAAATAACGCATTTACAAAGCCTTTAGGGGTTTTACCAACATTTGGAATGCTAATAGCCTCACTCTACTCTTATCACAGTAGTATCCAGACAGAATTGTACTTTTCCCCTTTCAGTAAGAAAGTAAGAAAAATTTAGTGAATATTGTTATTACAGTGCTAACCTATTGTGCAGGATAAGCTCTGCAACTTTCATTGCATGAGATCTTTGTTTTGTATACAAATTGTACCTAGCAAACTCTTATTAGAATCCAGAATCCAAACTAAAAGTATCTGTACTTTACAATAAAACAATGCATTTTCCTCATGTCTTTTACGCAGTAGCTCAGCTTAGTAGGGTTTCATCATTCTCCATGCCTAGACTACTTAGAAATTACTACACAAGTTAAGTATTTACAGTGAGATCTTCAGAGAATTATTGTGTAAAGATATAGAGCTGGTGTGCTGCAAGAAATGGATAAATTATCCAGTCTGGGGCATGTGATCAACTGATGATTAAAAAAAAGAAAACTTCATATGCACTGCCTTCTAACACAGAAAGGGAATATGCTATTGTTTCGATAATAATACCATTTAAAAAGGTTAATAATTGTCTGACACTTGCACTATTGAATGAAAACATACTTGTGCTGCAGCTGTGAATTTCCTTGATTAGAAATTCTATTTCCTGCTGGGATCTTCTCCAACACCAAGACATCTTGGTCATGTTCCTTGAGTCTTACTGTATTTGCTTCCACATCCTGCAAGACAAGCTACTTTTAATAATGCAACTGCACCTGATTTGGCTGATTAGTTACTCTGACAAAGTACATGACTTTCAAACACGAAGACTGCTGTTGGTTCTTTCCCCCTGTATTAATCTGTCTCTATTCTGTTTTCCTCATACACAGAATGAAGAAAGAAGAACTGGCACAGGGAGAGAAGGCAGAGAATTGTGGGAGGGACTAGCACAGGACTGATGTGAAAAATCTCCATCTGTGTGAAATTAAAAAAAGTTTGCTGAAAAACAGTCTGCCCACAACTTTCTAAATGTAATATAATCTCTATCCCCACTTTTATATACAAATATTATTTCCTACAATCTGACTTTTCACTTAAAAAAAAAAGAGAAAATAGCATTTCAGAACAGTAAGTTTTAGCTCAGCAAAATGTTCATTTTCTACTACCAGGTCATAGCAGAAAAAGCAAAAAGAAGATTAAATATAGTATGTATTGAAAAAAACACAGGTAAAAATCAGTAAGACCATGGACTTGGATCTTCTTTGAAGTGCTGACCAAAGCTTAATCAGTTGTAAGTCTCCATGGCCAACCAGCCTTACTGCCAATGGGATCCTTGTTCCCTTTTGTACAGTAATCAAAATCGTAATTTTTCTAGTGGAGTACTCTGTCTGCACTGGTTTTATTGCTGCAATACTAGGCATATATAGAGTCTAATACAGGATGACACTAGTTTTGACTTGCTATACTATGAATTGACACAAAATATGAATTACAGTTGGACTTTGGAAGACATTCGCCCTAAAGTGAATAACTGTAAAATAGTCTGGGAATATCTTTCTAGAGTTCTCTGATAAAGACCTCTGTGTATTTATCTGTAACTTACTCAGTTTGCCACTTGATTCTGCCTTAAATCCATTGAGATTAAGGTACCTGGCATGACTTATGTGGGAGAATGGGTGATCTTGGTTTTTTTCAATATTTGGATGGAATATCACCCAGAAATCCTGGGCAGCATAAAAAAAAACTAAGCAGGGCAAATTCTAGATCACAGAAATATGAGAGACAAAAGATTCCATTTGGTCCCATTTTCATGTCTGAGCTAGGAACAGAAAACGAGGACAGGCAATGAATATATTCCTTACCTGATCTTCTAGACTGTTACATCTCTGTTCTATTATTAGGGATACTTCAAACAAGGTTATCAACATCAATATATTCATAGAAATAAGACAGGCTCTAAAAAAATTTGCAAGTTCTGATATCATGCTGTCAGGGCAGCTCTTACCCTAAGGATCCTGTTGAAGTCCTCCTTGTCCACTCTCAAGAAGTGGCAGTTGTCTTCACGCAGAACAATGGATGCTGCTCTGGGAGCATCATTCACAAGTGCTAACTTGCCAAAATCATCTCCTTCATGTAGAGTACATACCACACCCTGCACAGAGCAAAACATTTACATGCAGAAACCCATCATTACTCTGGATTCTATTGAAAGTCCTTGTACAAACACTGGACTTCACAATCAAATACCAAAACAAATCTATTTGGCAGGAAATCAACAGCCAAAATAATGACTAGGAAACAATACTTGATAGCTGGTTATTACTATCACTAAAGAAAGGCAAGAATAGAAAAGAATTGGCTTGTTCTCTGAAATTACATTCAGCTTGAAGGACTCTTCCAGCTCTGCTCAAGGCAGAAAGTTGTTGAGTGTTTTGTTTTTCATTTATAGAGGCCATAAAAAAATAAAATCCAGTTTGCAGAAGTAACATATAACAACACATCCTCAGCTGGTGTACATCGGCAGTGCTCCACTTTCCCAATTTACAGTAATAGAGAATCTGGCCCCCCCAGTGATATAAAAAATGTAGGTAAATATGGGTTACTTAGAAACAGACTGTGCACCAGGGCCCCGTGCTGGATTTTGGTGAAATGCTTGGTGTTCAAATGGAGGATTCACAGTCACCAAATGAAAAATCAATCGGAAAGTAAGGATTTTTAAAGACTCAAGGGATATCTCTGTACCAAAATCCTAATTTTTTTGCTTTGAAAAATCTCTCTTGTAAGCAAGAATTTATTAGAGATGATTTTGGTCTATAGCTTAAGTAAAATGAAGAGCTGGCATAAATTTGGAAGGGTTCATCCAACCTAATGGATCCAATCACTAGCCACAAAGCAGTACTTCTGTCAGACATGCCTGACATGTATGAGAAAAGTTAGTCGTACAAATGTGTGACAATATGGTGGTAAAGGTACAGAGCAAAATCTCCATGAGACAGAAGTCTGGCAATCCACCAAATTCCAGCAAATTGCTTTGTCCTAAAAAACTGACGTAACTCTGATGGATTATATTCAGAAACCGTGTAATATATCCCAAAATTATAGAGCAATCAACTGGAAGTATAATCAGTGAAACCACCGGATCATTTCTAAATAAAAATACATTCTGTTTGTTTTGTCAGACAAAGCAATTTTGCTCTAAATTAAACTGTATTCCTTCAAAGTTTACTCTTACAATTTCAATAATAACAATCATATAAAATAGCTTCTGAAAAAATACCTTGCCATAAATGACTACGTTTACTGATCCCTTTAGGATAATGTACCAAGAAGTACCTTCTTCTCCCTGATTAAATACTACAAGAGAGAGAAAAGATTTTATGATGAGAATATAGTTATTCAAAATATAAATGGGCCACTCACTAAAATTCAAGGTAACTCTAGAGTCATATTAATATCTACCTTGTAAAAGGGCATACTATGATTCTAAAAGCAACTGTGAATTCGACATTCATTTGCTAAAACTTCTCAGTATTAACAGGTCTGAGTAATCTTACATTTTAAATCCTTCATTTTGTACAGCAAGATTTTTTTAAATATAGGATAAAAATTAAAATACACTTTAAACAGAGACTGGTCCAACCAAAAATTCTAGATAAAACACACCCAAATTTTAAGTGATATATACATTCAACCAAGATACAGAATTAATTTTGGTACTGTTCCTGCACTTGGCAACAGACTAAGCCAACACATACTACCCCAGGTTTTAAACACTAAGTGCCAATCAAGTTTGAAGAGAGCATCCAAGTTTTGCTCTTGTCATTTAAACATTAAGAATTTAAATGTTCATTCCACAGATGAGAAAGAAGATCTGAGGGGACTCCATTTACTTACAGACCGTTCCTGATTTGGGATGTGACTCAAAAATGAGGACACCTGCTAATTCTCGCTTTACCTTAAAATAAAGAGAGAGAAATTATAGTTTTTATATGTATCTTATTCCTCCTGATGAGAGGAAGTCACATAGCCCAATCGCTGCTTTTCTTCCCTCTGCATCATTCACCAATCATTCAGAGCCATGCAGCCAGGCAATGGTCTGCTTCACTTGATGTCCTAATTCCTACTGATTGGCTTTACAGAGCATACATTTCCTGGCTCCAAATGGCTCAGACAAGGGCATCTTTAAGGTACGAGTCTCCACAGCCTTCTTCGTACACACACATGTGAAATGATTATCAACAATTAACATGATGGAAAAATTCAAATGGTAATAGTGATCTGTTACAGAAGATAGCTAGTGATTGACAGTTACTCCATGGAAGTATTCTTGGTTTTCCCTGAGAAATCAGTACCCTTCCCCTTACTGACATAAATCTGGCTGCTTCTGCTATGTCAAGCTGTGAGGCACAGCCACATGGACCTGCTGAGTCTCCTCTCCGCCTGACAGCTTCCCAGGCAAAACATCCACCTCACTACCTCTTCCAGGAACTGGAGAGCATGACGCTGCCCTTGGTGTCAGCCTGCTCCTCACTGGGTTTGTATTGCTCTGTGTGATTAGCTCCTACAACTGACTGGGCAGTTGCCTCTAGTTTACAACTGCTTTTTGTCACTGTAAACACTGTTAGTGATACTTTCACAAAATAGCAGTAGCACTGGGAACCTCATGAGATCCTGAGTTTTTCTACGTGCCTTATGTATCTCTTCATACGAGCACAAGACTCAAAGGCAAACTGGAGGCAAATTTCCAAGCAGCGGGATTCTGGTATTTGGAGAATGTCAGCTGGTGACAATCTCTTTTTCAAAGGTACTACCATGTAACTTAACTGTGCCAAACACAGATCAAAAGCTGGCTCCACCATATATTTACCAGTAGCATTTTTGCACCATTCTCTCAACTGTTTAAATAGAAAAAAAAATTTTAGGCGATGAAGAAAAACTTGGGAAGGAACTTTCAAATTCTGGACACAATCCAGACGAGAGTCTGGTGGCTGCATCTCCCAAGACGGGTGGACAAATTCAGGCCCTTACGTGCGCCCACCCAAACCTTTGCTCAGGCACCAAGCACAAACATACCACACCAGCCACCTCTCCCAGAACTCTTTCCTGACAGCTAGTGCAAAGCACTCTCTGTTTGCAGCCTGGAGAAGAAGAGAGATAAATAGAGGTATTTGGACAGGTTTTTTAAGCACACTGACCAGCAAACACACAGACCTGTGACTTCTATTGCATCTCACCAAACTCTTTTATAAACTGTGCTCAAAGGCAACACATCTTTCATAAGGACAGGAAATACAGCCCCATTAACACTGCTCTGCACATTGCAGAGAGCATTCCTAACCATGTATGTCTTCAGATGTCTTCTCAGTTGATTCAGTCATTTGCCTCTGCAGTGAAGGAATCCTCTCAATGAAGCCAAAATTGATTTGTTTTTAACACTGCATTATATGTTTTTCATTCATACATTAACTTCACAGGTTTCTCTAGCAAGGATTAGTTCACCACCATGCGACTTGACTTTTACCTGTTTTATTTCCCGCTGTTCCTGGGACATCTATAAAACTTATTACTTTAGGAATTATGCCTTGCTTAAAATAAATTAAACATTTAATTTCCTTTCAAGTCAATTGACCAATAATCTTCTGGTTAATAGAAGCAATGCTTCTGTTGTTCCTCTGAAGACTAGTTATGGTTTCTGTCCTCTGCTTTAGTTTATGATGCACATGTAATAGGATGGCATTTCCAGATTCTTACTAAAAACATGGAATCAACTGTAATTCAAATTGCCAAGTATTCCTTGCAGTTTGTATCATTTACCCTTCTTGTTCTATATGCTACTTCCTGTGGATTCTGACCTCAAGTCTGAATTTCTTCTGAGCTGAAAATATTTAGTGTTTCAGATTTTTTTGTTCTGGGTTATATCTGCATGTATCGAGAGTGTTCTCCACTCCCTCTCAGTATCTGTCTTGGGTAGTTTCTTTTGTTTAACCTTTAAAGGGTCATTTCTGGATCTTACAGCAGTCTTTAAATACCTTTTTCCCTACATCTCAGGGATGCTTAACGATTTTGGACGGCTGTTCCTATGCTGAGGAACACATCTGGTGCAGGTTTGCAAGCTGCAGTAAGTGATGCAGACTGAGATGCAGACGGAGCTGTTGGTGGGAGCCTGAGACAAGAGGCTGTGAACTGCCAACCCTTTGCATAGCAAAGGTCATGAAAACTGGTGGTGCCAGCCAGGTAAATGGATACTGAGAGACATAGCAGGAGTGGAGGACACAGGAGGAAGAGTAAGACTTACATGGCTTGGACTGTGAGGGGATAAAAGCCCCTTTGTTAGGGGTCCCTCCTCGGAGGCACCAGCTCAAGCTGTTTCTGTATTACTGCACTGTGAATAAACTTCTTTACGGAATGAAACATTTGTGACTCCACTGGGAAATGTGGGGTCGAACCAGTAAGGTTCACTGGAGCTGCCTCCTGTGAAAGGGCTTCAGTCCCAGCAGTGAAAGCCTCTGGTGTTAGGAGTGTGACTGCCAGAGAGTCTCATGAATGGTCAAACTGGGAAGTTTCCTTAACATCTCTGTAATTCAGATACAAACTCTGGATGCCACATTGCTCAGGTGTGACATTATTTGCATGAAGTAATATCTTTCTGTGATGTAGCTTCATAATAAGCTGCATCTGCCCAAGTTAACTGAGAATTACTGAAAATATCAAGTGCTTCCAAAGAAGCTACTGTCATAGATCTACTTTCTGACTGGCTTCCTTTTTCTGAAAGCATCTGCATGTTGCTTCTACCAAAAGTATTATTTATCTTGTTTTAGTTACCTACACAGTGTGTCAACAATGGTGAGACTTTACAAAGATGCATTCTCTCCTCCATTTCATTTATTTGTGGTTCTCTGCACTGTTCCTGATCACCCAGAGTGTCTGATCTGATGAGCTTTCCTTCACTCAGTGACCAAACCCAAACCAGCAAGAACCACACAGTGCACCTTTCTGCACAGTGTAATTCCTCCTCCTAACTGGTCCAAGCCAAGACTCCTTACAGATGAGAAATCAATTCTGCAAAATTCAGTAGCACCACAATCCTGGGTGTCAAGTCAGATTGCAGAGATCTTTATTTAAACTCAGATATGGATGCAGACAGCAGCACCTGTGATGAGTGAGATAGGGGCTGTGCAGAAATACATGAAGGGAATTATATCTGATATCCAAAAGAGAATCTATGTCTGCACAGTGCTTGGGTGGTTCTCACAGATGGAATAACTTATTTGCATGGAAAGTATAAATGGAAATGGTTATAGGCCCTCTAACTCTAAAAAACAACGGAAGTAAAAATTCAGCCTTTCTTTTGGTCATGAGTTATAATTTTTAAAATTACTTACTGTGGTAGAAAGATGAGATAAGGCCTTAATGTGGAGAAGTTCTTCATATATAAATTCTAAGTCATCTACAGTTCTCTGGCCAGGCCTATAGAGAGAAGACAAAAGGGATAGCAAAATGCAATACATGCCCAAAATAAATGCTTCAGAGAAGGACAGAACAACACACAATAGTACTGTGCTGTCTACTGAAGGGTACATCCTCACTAAATGGAGCCTCAATGATGTTTCTGGCTGGAGGACTGAAACACACAAAAGATGTAAGCTCTATGAATGCTACCTGAATGACACCAAGCAGCAGCCATGGCAACCACCTTAGAGAGATCCTGATTAGGCAGCTTTCCTGATTAAATCAACTGTTCTATATGTAAAATGATCACATAAATCAGAAATGGTACATAAAAATTTTTTCCTTTCAAAAGGATTCCTGAGTGTGGGACATGCACTATTTATTACATGCAGCACTAATTAGTCGTAGCAAACAGACAGTAGAGTGGTTTGTAAAGGAGTGTGTGGATTTCTGCTGAACAAATTGGAGAGGCAGCAGTGCATCCTGGAGTACAGCAAACGGCTGCTACACAGTTAATGCTGAGTGCTGTTGTGTAGCCACAAAGGTAAATAGGAACCATTCAGTAGTTTCCCCTTCTCTCACTGAAAAATACAAGAAGCTGCCATTACTAAAGAGCAGGCACTGGTGAAGGAATAATTCTCCTGCAGGACAAGAAGTAATGAGGCTGCCACTGTGACTGAAATAGCTGCATTTCTGTACCCTATGCACTGCAAAATTTTCTGACTGCTTAAGAAGGACACAAATACTGAGGGGACTGCAGTGTGTTGGACATGCTTTGGAGGATCTAATAAACAGTACCCTTCTCTTGAAGGAATTGTAGGAGCTTGTGAGCAACTCCCAATCTTTTTCCCACTCACAAGATTCTCCTTAGTTACAGTGTCCAATACAACCTTATTTTCTAAAAGAACAAATTCTCCTATGATATAATTTCAGACAGCACAGTGGACATACATAATCCTTTAAAGCATTATCCCAAGTAAGGACCAAGTCCTTTCAAACAATACGGTTTAGATTTGTGAAAAGCAGAATACAGGTAATGAGTTCAATGGACCAAGAACAGAAGAAAAGAGTCATAGGAAGGGAGAGAGGAGGAATTTAAGACGTGAGGAAATGGAGTACAGGAAGTCCAGTCGAGGGCAGGAGTTCCAAAGGAGAAGGTTTACATGCTCTGCCATTAAGAACAGGCACAGTTCCAGACCCTGCTGTCTGCAATGTGCGATGTCAAAGGAGTTAACAGCACAATGGAATCTTTGGACAGCCCTAAAACAAAGGTTACAACGAACCCTCCTGATAGAAATTTTCCTCCTAAAATGTCAGTACTACAGGAGACTCTCATCTAAAGGATCAGGGAAGCCACATGAAGAAATATTATGCTCTACAGGTTTTCTGCCTACTCACTACCTGGTTCAACAGTCTGTCTGTATCATGTGTGAGGTACAGGGAGTACCCAGCCGTGTCACTCTGGAGTTATATTGCATCTTTTTACAAAAGAATCTTGACAAAGATTCTTCTGGATGAAAGAAGCACTGAAGAAGTCATAGAAAACATAAGGACAACTGACATCTCTGCTAAGCAAGTTATATTTTTTATCTGTTCTTCACTTACCAACAACATGCATGTATTATTACCCAGATTAAAGATCAATTTAGACAGAAAATGTTTTGGATAAAATCACTCTTTTCTCGTACTGAATGGAATAAACTTTTAATGGAAAAACAGAAGCTGGTTTGGTACTGCTATGCCCTCTAGTGACTCAAAATACTCTGGCTTGAAATTATAAGGCTGACAGTCCTTATAATTTCAAGGGGCACCTTAATTAAGTACAGCATAAAACTAAGCCAGTACTAGCTACCTTTCACTGGAGATTTAAGAAAAAAAAGGCAAGGATTTTAAAAAATAATTAGGAAGTCACAACTTTAATTTTATTACATGCTTGTAAAACCAGCATGTCTTGGAAAATGGAAAATATAGTGTAACAAATCAACAAATTTCTACATGAAATTAAAACTTAAAAGGATGACGTCTAACTACATCAGATCTCTATCACAACAAAAGGGTACACTCTTCTTTCAGTATGTCGATTTGCCTCCTGTGTTAGCACATTGGGAGCACTGACAATCTGTAGTGGATATCAGTACCTAGTCTTTACTTCTGCTCCTGCAGATGTCACGTGGAGAGATATTAGACATCACTGTGCCTTTAAAACCTGTGTGGTGACCCACTGATGTTGATTTGTAGGATCCTGCTGTGTAAAGACCTAGTTTCTGCAGGGGACACATTCTAACAGCACTAGCTGGTTATAGAGAGGATAATAAACGGAATAGGTAGGGAACGAGGGTATGCATTAATGGACAGAACTCAGGTGATATTTAAGTGATCAATAAAAACTGTTCAGTGTTTGGAGAATTTATCAAGGTCAGAGACACTGAGCTTCTCTGTGACTAGGATGTTGACAATGATATAGAACTTTGCCATTGATAAGCTGTGCATGTACATGGAATATCATTGATTATTTTTATTATACAGCTAACTGGAAATATCTTGGATAATAAGAACACAGGAAAAGATCAGAGACCCTATAACACTGTGACTAAGCATCAAATAAGCATGTATTTCCAGGGTATAAATTTTGTTTTCAAGTACCATAAAGAATAAATAGGAGACATGAATAATTTTATCCACTACCTGTGTGTGAAAGTGAATGCATGTTGACTTACTCCAGCATGGAAGTTTATTATGTAATCTTTGTACTTGAATCAGTATGCCTTGATTAACTCTATAAATACCACTTACCACACATAATACCCATATCCACCAATGCACTGATAATCTGTATTTCCCATCCTAGGAACAAAACTTGGTTTATGAAATTTCATTGGTGGGAAACTCCAAGGATTATGGAAATTAATACTGTCTTTATGGAGAAATCCAGTGTGGTTCTTACTACTAACAGCTGGGTGGAACATCTAAACAAAAAAATTTAAGAACCAGAGAATAAATATATCTTGCTTAAGAATATATATTCTTAGCACTAACGAAATTGTTATTTATGTATTTTGTTGTGTTTAACATGTTTAAATTTGTTTTCATGCCTCACTCTAGCATCCTGTTGCATTTACTTCTGCAAGTGGCACTAAAATTTGATTACTGATCACATGTGGAATCAAACATGCTGTACTGAGAAAAAAATATGCTGAGTGAAGTCACCAAGAATATATAACACACATTTATTATTTCAGTCACACTGCTAAGTTATTGCAGGCTAGAGCATTAAAAAAGAATATAATCCATAACATCATCTGAGTTAAATACTGTTGTCTGATGAATATCATTCTTCCTTTAAAGACTCCTGTTACTATTGTGTTTAGCTTTGTATTATAGCATAATATTTAATTAAAGTTTACCATCAGGATGTATTTTCTTACTGAAGGGTGGAAACACTTGTAACAAAGAGCTGTGTTAATTCCACAATAATTTTTCCAGGGGCTTCTGCAAGGTCTGCACCTGTGCTCCAGCCATTATAAGGAGCAGAGAGCTGTGTTTGCTACTTCACAAAAAGCTATTTTCACATTCAGTATATGTGTTTCCAAAGGGAAAAAAACCCAATAGCAACAAGAGCCTGCCAAAAATTTCCCTGAGCTCTATTCTGTTTTTTAAACTATAGAACATTCTTTCACAGTTTGACAGTTAAAATGCTGCAGTTAATGTAATAAACAGAGAATTTTTTAAGTCGGCTGTCAAAACAAGTGACACTTTTTGCTAGAGATTTTCAGATTTCGAACAATAGAAAGTACCTTTCAAAGCAACAGCTTCATTATACAATCAAATTCTCAAAGTAATCTTCTCATCAAAGAATATTGTCTTATTTCTATCAGGGTAATTATCTGAGTTCTGCAACCTCTCTGGAAATGGTTACTGTTACAAAATGCAGCTGTGTTGGTTTGAAAATTGTGGGTCCTGCTCAGGTCAGCTAGAGCCAGCATCTCTGAAGCACTGACAATTCCTTTGAACTCTTGGCAGCTGTAGCAGTGGCAAGTCAAAACTAGCAGGACTCTGAGGATTCACAGAGATTTTAACAGCTTTGCTGCAGCTCAGCCCAGGGTGGATTTTCAACTAACAAAATCATAACATATGTAAACTGAATACTAGAACAGTAGTTAATATGCTGCCTGGCAGTACAAACTTACTTCTGTGAACAAAGGGCAGCCAAAATAAGAACTTTCAGGGATAGGGAAAGATGTCAGACAAATGTCAGTCTTGAGAAAACCTCTTTCCCCTCACTATATTGCATGAAAAATCTCCTATTAATATTCTCCCAAGTGATGCTGTGCAAGTGATGACACAGAGAGAAGAGCAATACTTTCCAGAGCATCTTTCCAGCCCTTCAGCTCTCTGCAAGGAGTCCATGTGATAATCAACATTGATCCTGCCAGGGTAAACTTACACTTGCTCTTCTGAAAGTCATGATGGAAAGCAAATGTAGCAGGCAGCCAAAACCATGATAGGCTAAGGAGAAATTCTCCAAAAGCAATCTGCTCAGTCAGCCTAAGGCAAAGGAGATAGCGCAGAGGAGCAGGGTCAGAGCACACGTAGCACTGCTCAGCCCCCTAACAGCAGGCATCTGCTCAGGGGTGCAAAAGCCCACTTTTGCTCCTCAGTGGAGAACACAGAGGACATGTCTGTGAGGAGAGAAGACCTCAATTCCACAATACCATAAGGGTACCTGGAAGCACCGTGTTCCCAGTAGGGTTTGTCTGTGTATTTTGTGTGACAGGGAGCCACCGCCCCTTTGGCTGTTAACTAGACTTCTAACAAACAGAGGGAAAGCTCCATAGCAGTATTACCTTTTTTTATAAACACAAGTGTCTGATGGTACTTTTTGAAATTCAGTGCTTTTGGCAAGTTTTTGGAGAAGTGCTGTCTAAATGAGCTTAACAATCTAAACAAAACACATGGACAAGAATGGAGCAGGGAAAGGATACAGATGGAAACAGAACAGGAGCAAACACTTGTGTTAGGTGATTCAAAACATTTTTAGTATGAAAAATGTTCTCACACTGTAGGCAGGGCCCAACCCTATTCCATAGCAAAGACAAACTTTGTCAGTGGCCTCAAAGCAGCAGGATCCAGATTTGTGTGCTTCCCTGTCTTGAACTGACCCTTACAAGAAAATCTTTAGTGAAGGTAAGCTTAAGTAATTCCTTATTCTCAGTGTGCTTAATTAGCAGTAAAATATGTTTATTGGCCACAGAAAATATTCACTGGCCACTAAACACTACCTGCTTAATGAAGAGGTTGTCTTCAATAGAGGGTCACACTGGTTGCTTTGAAGTCACTATAAAGCTGCCTATAAAAAAAGCCTTTGACATAGTTTTCAGTGTGACCAGAGCGCACTGCTGAAAGGATAGTTAGCCAACCAAGGAGTGAGAGAACGTGATCTGGTAGCTATCAAAAGGTTAGGCAGACATCCTCTGTGGCCTAGGTACAGAAAGCTTTTTCTTTTTAAAGTATTGATTCTATAACAATAATAATTGACAAATAAACTCACAGATCCACAATTCACACCTTCCTGGCAAACACCAACAGGCAAAGTCGAGGCTATCTAGATTCAATAAAGTTCTACCAAGGCTGAATCTAATTAATGGCTGCCACTGACAAGTGTAACTGGAAGGCACCGGCTGTGCTGCCATCCTACCACTCTACTCACTCAAAATAACTGAAAGTAGCATTAGTTAATTGAATGACACTTCTACACACAAAGTGTTAACAGAGTAGGACCCTGCTATTACCTGACACTTACTTTAGGGGAGACTCAGAAATGAAATAAAAACCTCATAATTTTCCTGGAGCATTTTCCTCCAGGTGAGTGTGATGGCCTTCGTGGCCTTTCATGGTTATTCTCAACACATGGTTCAACTTGTAAGTATTAATGAGGACTGGAAATGACTTAACACGGATGTAAAAACTTCAGAGGTTGGAGAAACTAGCACTGAAGTGAATTAACTGGCCAAAGGATGCCTGATAATAAACGTAAGTTTCTCTTGTTTCCATGTCACAAGAAAGGCACATAATATTAACTCATTAATCTGCTTACGGTTTTCTGAGAATCATCCTCATATGAGCATCTGGCCCAATCTGAGACAGAAGCAGCATAGTGTCCTGTAGCTCCTCATCACACTCCTTTTTCTCTTCCTCAGTTGGCAAAGGGGCATCTTCACGTTCATCATCCAAAAATCGATAAAATAAGTATTTATCTTGAAAGTGGTGTTCCTGATCCACTGAAAACAACACAACATATCAAATACTAAGCACTCCTCATCGAAGTTAACCTTGTAGAAATCACTGTAACATCATGTCACAGATATATTAGTTAAGAAGGGAAAGAAAGCTACAAAGAAACTGTGAGAGTATGAAACACCTTTATTTCTCACATATGTCCAAATTATGTAGCTTGAAGGGTACACTTTTAAATTGTGTGCTACAAACACTTTCCAAAAGGCTTCCATATATGTGTGTTGTGGGTGTATATACATATGCGTGTGTGTGCATATGCGGGTTTTTTCTTATTAGATCAATTTAACAAATCACACTGGGGAAATGGTTACATCATCAATTTCTAAGAGGTGTTCTCTGGCATGTTTAAACAGGCTGACAAAACGTAGCAAAACCATTAAGTCTTTGCAATGTACCAGAAATGTATATCATCAAGATATAATCCTGGGGCAAGTTCATGGATCTGTGTCCTGGTGGAAAAACTTAATGGAAGGATTCCCAAGAGAAGACCTCTAAAGGAATGTTATGATATTGCAAAGGAAAACCCTTGGTCTTCCAAGCAAGTCGTAGTAATGTGTTGAGTTGGATACTGTGATGCAGCTTGCAATAGCTTGCCCCTGGGAGTTCAAGGGAATATTTGGCAGGAATTAAAGTTAGAGCCCTTAGGGTAAGGGAGCAGTGGAAACAATGTCTCCTCAGTGTGGAAATTTCTCACTGGGATATGGGAAGCACAACAGAGGATAAATGGAAGTGTACTGTAATAGAGCTGCTCTTCTGAATTTAATAAAAATGTATGTGCAAAGCTTCAAATATGAATATTGCTTTAGAAAGCTACCCTTTTGAGGGCTATAATATCCTATTACCAAGCAAATCCTGCCAAATGGAAACTGAAAGTCAATGTAAAATGCAGTCAGAAAGCTAATACAAAATCCCAGACTTCTGCACTGGAATATCTGGAGTGCTGAATTTAGGAACCATTCCAAAACCACTGAAAATCACTCCAGAATTATGGATCTCAGCAAACAAAAATGCTCACATTAACTTTTAAAAACTGCAAGTCTTTGATGAAGATCAGTTTTATGTATGGTAATACATCTCTTGATTTTGGCCTGAGTGCTATCCAGCTCTTCCAATATAAGCACAAGGCAGTGTACTACTATGTATAATTAGAGTTAACATTATAAATTTTTCATTTACTTTTCAATATGCTTGTAAGTTCAAAAGGTATAGTGGTAGCAAGATTCAAATAATGTCTGTGTGTTACATTTATACTTATGAATGAGCAGTCTGCTCTGCAGCATTTGTTTTGGGCTTATGATCCCTTTCTTTTTCATGAAAGAGAACTACAGAGGCACTGATGTCACACACTGTCCATATGTTAGTCAGGATGCTGATTTTCTTTATCTTACCATGGTTAAGAACACCTTCTTCCAGCAATACCTGCCACATGCCAACAGCCTGGTTTCGTAAATGGACACAAGGACTTTGCTGCATCATCCAGTCAACTAGTTCTGTCCCCACACAGCATTGCCTGAAGGACAAATAAATAGAAAGAAATTAAAAGGGAGATAGCCACGAGAGAGATCGCGCACAGTGACTGCCAAGAACTCTGTATAAACTTAGGCAAATTGGTTTGTAGATCTACAGTGTTCCTGAGGCTCTCTCATGCCAGGTGCTGGTCACCTTGCATCTCCTGACTGACCCAGAGGCAGGAAACAGTAGGCCTCAAGTTCTGGAGAATACCCAAAGATGGGGAAAAAAACCCCAAAAAGCCACATGGTCACTAAGTAAAATTCTTTGTCATAACACTCCCTGGCTCAGCAGAACAGTAAGAGTTTTCCCAGTTATGTGTAAGAGAAAACTGTAGTTATTTGGACCAGCATTGGTCTGCATTTATCATATAGGCTCTTTTGTTCTTCTAGAACAATCAACAGTGTTATATTGTGATATATTCTCAGATCCACTCACAAGCTCCAAATACCTCTGCATATTAAATACATTTTGGACTGAAATATGGAAAATCAATGCACTTATTTCAAAAGCAGATCAGCAGCATATTGATTTACTATTTAGAAAAAGATACACCCAGAGATTTTAAACCAATTTTTACTTAAATATACTCTGAATAATGCATTAGGTATTTGATTTAAATGTTGGACACTAAAACAAATTGATTGTTTCTTAAGCCAACAGTAGATAGATCCTGACATCTCGCAGATTTCTATTCCAGAAGTGCCATTATCATCCCACTTCAGCAAGACTGTGCTGCCACCAGCAGGAAGATAAGAAATCCTGGCAATGCACTGAAAAAAAAATTAAATAGAGCAGAAAATCTACACACGGAATGTTTCTCACCGGGTGAATTTTCAGAACTCCACACTGAGCAACACTGCTGTAGCAATCAGTACAGTAACATAATATATTAATGAGATTTTCTATTATCGCTTACTGATAGATGAAGTAAACAGAATCTACATTTTAACTTGGTATTACACAGAATATTCCAGCTAACTATGCTATTAACTTCAGAAGAGTTTTTGTATGTGAATACTCTGTTCACAGTCATGGACTCAATTTCCAGTCAAATTACTTCAGAAAGGATTTACCAGGCCCATTAAAGACTGCATAACATCCAGACTCAAATAGCATCACAGAATAATTTCAGTCCTTTTGAGACCTGAAAGTATGGTAAGGTATAAAGCACAAATCAGAGGATGGCAGGCATAGAAATTCAGAGACCTCTCTACAATCAGCTCACACACCTGTAAGTCTTCAGATGGTATTTACGATCTCTTATCATGTGAGGGGCTCGGGACAGAATTGTATTCCGCAAAATCTTTCCAGCTCTGAGGATCTTTTCTGAAGGAACCTTGGTGATCATGAAAGAAAAAAAAGGATCAAGACACACAGATTTTAAACTCTCTGGAATCTCTGTACTGCCTTCTGCAAAACAAAACACAAGTTCTCTTTTCCCTGAATTAAAAGTCCTTGCACAGATGCTTACTTTTGCAGAGCAATGTAGTATATATTTGGGATTTTAAGTCTCACATACTTATCACATCTAACAGAAAGCATCACTTCAGTTGATTCCAATCACACTGTTGGAAACAGTTATTTCCATTTGTCTAATGGCCTGGCTTTACAGCACATCTATATCCTATTACCTGTGTAATGGTTTTAGTAGGACGATGTGGGATGTGAGGTTCAATAAGAGGTGTCTGAAAAATAAAATGAAATTAAATAATTTTTTAAAGGTTGACCAGTAAAATAAAATAAAGGCGAAAGTAAAAAACTGAACAAAAAAGCTGTTATAACAAAGAATGAGGTGTAGGTCTGAGCTCTGCCCAGGAGACACGAATAGAAAAAGCTCTCTGAAGACATCCTAAAGACAAACTTGGTTCTTGAGGCTCAGCAAATTAAAGCAGTGATATAACAGGTGAAGATGGATAACAAATGCATGCTAAACTTTCTGAAGTACCAACAAATTGTGCAATGGCCAAATGTCACACCAGATCTGAGCCTATGCAGGCATAGCTAGCTCTTCCTCCTGCTCTCCACCTGCAGTGGGCACACCAGCATTCCTCCACAAGCATCTGCTCTGCCATCCAGTCCCCACCATTGGAACTCTCTCCTCCTTCAGCACCTTTTTCTATTCAGTCTCTTCTTCCTCACAGCACAGCACAAGAAACAGGAATGGAGATAAAGCTTTGCTTCCACTATCTGTGTTTTCTAAACTATCACCAGGCTGAGCCGGCAATCCTTTTATTGCTGCTCTCTGAAATGCAGAGGCACACAGGCCACTCACAGAGACCCAGGTAAGGACTTTCACAAAGAGGCTGGTGAGGGAAAGAGAAAAGAACAAAGCAAGTGGCTTGGTTCAGCAAAGGGAAGAGTGAAAGGGAAGACTATCAGGGCTCTACAGGGGAGAAGCAGAGAAGGGGATGAGAGAAATGGGAAAACAGGCACATAACAAACATGTGAAAAGAAAGGTGAGACAGGATGCACATGGCACAACACAGAGGAAAAAGGAAAGCAGAGGGTTAAAGGACAGTAGAAATGGAGACAAAAGGAGAACAAAACCGAACTTCAGTAGCCACCTCAGAATGATGGGAAGACATTTTGCTTTGGTGGGACTGGTAGTTAAGAGCATGAACCAAATTCACTTCTAGGGTGAAATGTCAGAAGACACGACATGAGGGTCAAACTTGGCTGGTGCTCTGGTCTTGCTGACAGAGCATATCATACCCAATACAGAGGTCTCCCACAAGGGCAACACTTTGCACTTTGGCTCATAGCAGCCACGGCTCCCTTACACCTGTACAGCAAAGGCAGGACAACCCGGTCAGAAGTAAGGTGAAACACATGCTATGTACTTCTGGGTTGCCAGGGATCAGTTTCTTTAAGCTGGGTGTCTGTTCATTAGCTCCCACAGGATTTTAAGGATGTGACAAAGTCCTTGTAGTAATCAAATAGTGCTAAGAGCTAAGAATACACCAAGAGACTACAGGCCAGCTGGGAAGGGGAAAATGAGGGAAGCACATGATAGAAATCAATAACCTTAACAGAGAGGCCAGTACATGGAAACCAACGCAAAACATCTTTTGTTTCTACTCATACCTTACAAGAAGTCTCTGCAAAGGCAAATCAATACAATTAAAATGGAATTCCTGATTTTTCTCATTAATAAGTCCATGATTTTTCATAGACTCATTTAAGTTATAAACACTTCTGTTCAAACAGAAGGGCAGTAGGACACCCTCCAATATTTCTTGGTTTCTGGAACTGTGCAGATCCCGATTTAGACAGTTTACATTTGCAGTTAAAGCATGCAAAGAATAGCAAGAATCTTTTGAAAGATGCCTTTAATGCAAGCAAAACCGCTGAAGAACAATTTCAAACAGGTATTCAATCTAGCTTTCAGATTTTAATTCTAGTTAGGAATATACTTACAGGAGAGATAAAATGTGTAAGATGAAAAATATAGGACATTTTTACTGCAATAGACTAGTGAAAACAAGTGCACATTTTTGTTCTTTGGAGTTTCAATTAAGCTTCAACAAAAATGCATAAAACTAATAGGTGAAAAAATTGAATGTGGATGAAGATTTGTCAATAAATCTCCCAACCTTATCAGAACAGAATAAAAGACAGCATTTAGAAGAAATCTGATTCAACTCAAAAGCACAGAAAAAACCAAGGTGAAAGCTAAGACACAGCACAAGAATCTGCAGAAAGCAGCAGGAAGGCTTGTTCACCTACATTTGATCCTGACCAATACAGAAGGATCAGCTGCAAAGACAGAACATAACTTGGGTGAAGGTGATCATGAAATGATCCAGAGTCAGAACTTTACAGAAGGAAGAAAGAACATCAAAGTACAAACAATAGACTAGGAAGAAAAGTTTCCAAAAAAATACTGATAGCTAAATTCCTGGAGTGGGTCATGAGGGACGAAGTGTAAGGTAAAAGGAGTTAATGAGAGCTGGTAGTAACTTAAACAGTCCAATCATACAATATATACTAGCACAGAACCAACTAGGAGATGTAGTAAAGATTCAGCTAAAGAAAGAGCTCTTCACTGACACACAAGAAGGAAATGTACAGAAAGGAGAAAGCAGGGGGTCTACAGAAGGCAAGTATAAAACATACATTGAACAACAAAGGACAGAATTAGAAAAGCAAAGGTATAAAATGAGACAGATCTGCTAAGAAATGTCAAGAGATTAAAAAATACTTCACAAATACATTACAGTAAAACGAAGAAAATAAAAAGTGTTGAGCTGCTGTTCAACAGAGGGAAATCTATTGACAGGCAGTTCAAGAAGGCCAGAAACAGGTGATTTATTTTTTATCAGTGTTCAGTAGAAAGATCAGTGGCAGAGAGATGGCTAATCTCCTAAGTAGTAGAGTGACAAGAATAAAATCTCAGCCTAGAAAAAAAAAAAAGGATAAGAAAACATCACATAAATTAGCTATTTTCAGATTGGCTGGGTTTGTAGAATTTCACGCAGGAAACTTGAAGAAACTTAAAAGAGGGCTGCAGCCATCTTGGAACTGTCAGCAGCCACCTCGGAACCATCAGCAGCCACCTCTGACAACTCTTGGGACTAAGGAAGGCAGCAGAAGACAAAAATATGGGAAAAGGAGGAGCTGAAAAAATACAGACATGTCAGCTTAATGTGTCTTCCTAAAAAAGTCCATTTGTAAGCACCTGGAAAAGAACAGGGAGATGAGTCACAAGTGACATATATTAACCAAGAACAAATCATGCCACACTGATCTAATTTCTTTCCATGATCAGGTAGCAACACTGATACATTAGAGAAGAAACAGCAGATTTTCAATCCTTTAGTAAGACTTTGGCACTGTCTCATCAGATATTCTCTTCTGCAACAGGCAGATTAAATTCTTACAAAATAGGTGCAAAGCCAGTTGGAAAAGTGTATTTTGAAAGCAATTATTATTAGTGAAGCAAAGTCAAACTGCCAGTCATACCAGAGGTCTGTTCTAAGAAGCATTTTCAGGAATATATCACATCTGATACTACTAAATATTAACATGGGATGAAGCAGAATGTACGCTTATTGATTCTGCAGGAGACTTCAGAATGAGAGGGACTGTGTGTACACTGCAATATAAGTTTACAATTTGAAACAGTTGTAACATTGGCATTAAATAACTGATGCTTTTATGTACCCCAGTGCTGGCTACCTTTCTGAAGCAGGCAGAATCAGCTATATAAAGACAGGATAGGGAACAAGTGTCTTAGTGCAGTTCCATAGAAAAAGAAATAAGGTTTATAATATTTTAAATATTTAAATATTAAACACAACTGAATAATCAATGCCATACTTGTGTGAAAGCAGCAATGGGATGTAGTAATACATTAGATACATAGTGCTGTTCTGCTTTAGTCAGCCTAGATAAGACCTAAAATAAAGAACTGTGTCTCATTTGCCCACTTTACTTCAAAGGCATCTAAACCAGCTGGACAGATTTTAGTGGAAAGCATCAACAATAATCAGAAAGCACAACATAAGTAATCAAAGTTGTTCAGCTAAGGAAATTACAAGTCTGAGCAGAAGTGTGATAAAAAAAGTGTTCAGATTTAAAAGGCCTTTGAAATGACCTAGTCCATTGTGCAGAGATCAGGAAATAATTTAAATTGCTGTAAGAAGGATTCAGTTTAGGCATCAGTGAAGCTTTTCTAGCAGTGTGGACAGTGAATATTGGCACAGATTGCCAGGGAGGTCTGGTTCCTCCATCTTCAGAGGCTTGGGAGGATACATAAGGAATCTGTCAAGAGTAACACTGTGGCTCGGGGATGGACTGGACGCTTTCCTGAAGTAGCTTTTAGCCTCATTACTTGGTACTGTGCAATTTTTGAGGACACCTTTACAAGTCTAAAATAAGTTCAAGCACAGGGTGGTGCTTAAAGATGCGATCAGTAACAGAGCTCCCAGAGCAGCGAGCCTGGACACCAGAGAGCACGGCAGTCACTCCTACTGAGGAACAATGTCATCACCATCCAAAAGATGTGCCCAGCAAAGAGTCCCCCAAAGTTACAGGCTTTCAAAGCTGCTGCAGTGAACTCTGGCTGCACCAGTGATGAGCTGAAATGCTACTAATGAAAACACAGGGCTTGGACTGAGTTTACTATAAAAAGGCAAGTCATGCTTCAAAGGCAGAGAAATGTAACATCAATTAGCTACTAGGAGATACAGTGTTTCAGCAACAACTTCCTGTCAGAACAGATATGGCTTCCGTAAGGAACAGTATCTGAGGATAATTGTCACAGCTTGGCTAACGACTAAGAAATGTTTTGTGAGTTTTTACAATCTTAGATTTCCCATTAAGGGATGCTTACAAAGCACTTGGAAAAAAAATAAGTAACTCCCTATAAAACAGCAGAGTGAGCAGAGTGTCACAAAACATCCTGGTATCTTTGAAGAGTTAATGTGACTAACGTACATACATGTGTCACAGAGCTCCTTGATGATCACATTTTTCAGGACTTCCGAATAAGGGAGAAGTTATCATGCAAAGAGCTCAAACAAGCAAGCCAGTTAGAAGAGTTTACAAATTATTACTCATCTCCTGGCCACAGGAGTGACCAGTGTAGCTGCTCTTAGCTTTCATTCAGAGTGAGATAAAGCAACACAGCAATACCATCTTGAGCTTTAGCTTCTTCACGCCTTTTTCCAACTAGTGCACACTCAAACAGTTTACTATGACCTGCTGATCCTCCCTGTAGAGAAGGAGGTCATATGGGTCTGGAGGGTAAAGAAGGAAAAGCTGCAGGTGTTGGTAGGGAAAAGCAGAAAATTATTATGAGAAATTGTGATCAAAAGGCTTTCAGCATTAACATTGACAAACTCCCTATCTGTACATTTATGGATTCACATTTGTGCCATTCAAACAAACGAAGCCAATCACAAAACTCCCTATTTAAATTGGGGTGAAGCAGAGAAAGTAATAATTTTAGCCTCCATTCCTTTCAAGATTCAAATATTTATGCATGAGAGCAACACCATAGACTTAAATAGGACTATTCATGTGTATAATTTTATGCACACGCCTAATCTCTGGAGAAATAGGCCTTAGATTTCTAACTACAGGGCAAGGCCTGCCTTTATTTTTGTGTTTCTTACATCACTGAGCAAGGCATGTGCAAACAAATAAATAACATAATGAAAAGTACAATAATAGAGACCTAACATGAGCTCTGTATTTGTCAAGTTATTTGAATCTGCTAAATAAAATCCAAGAACATCTCTTAAAGATTTTTCTATTCCTCTTGTTAAATAGCAAAGGGATGTTTCTGAGCCTTTACATATGAATGAATGCTTTAGATCTACAGCAATTTGGATCTATAAAATGAAAAGATTGAGGGGACCTAATTTAGTACTCTGAAATACTAACATAGGAAATGTGTATTGAATAGAACTAAGATGAAATAAAACAAAAGCCAATGAATCATGTTTTTCCCATGACCTCAGTGTAGCTCATCTCTGAACAGAGAACAAGTTTTGGTATCGATTGGAGTTAACCATTGCATGTGAGGTTACCAGGGTGATCAGATAAACCTGTGCACTACTGTTGATCCCTTTATTTTCATTTGGGGCACTGAAAAGAATTGCGAGTGACATCTGTTTTCCTGCTGGCTGGCAGGGGATCCAGAAGAAACAAAGGACAAAAGCCACACAAGTCAAAAGGCGTCAGAAGCAAAAGTCACATCACTGAGAGGTCTGTTTGTTTTACATCCTCAGTATTTACTGCTCTTGGTGATTTAGGGTCTAATCCAAATCCCACTGAAATCACTGGGAAGTCCCTAATTGACTCAATGAGTTTTGAGTCAGGCCCATGCCATTTGAGTCTCTTAAGTGTATTTCAGGAAGCAGAGCATCTTTAGCTCTTAGTGGTTCCAAACGATTCCTGATGACTGATATTTTGACTGACATGCTTGAATATCCTTGTATACATCTCCCAATAGGCTTCCAGTGCCCTCTCTGGTTCACAGGGGAGGAAATATAATATACCATAAAACCATTCCCACAATTTTGGCAAAAATATAGCCAGTCAGTAAGATACAGCTGACAGTTTGCCAAAGTCCCCACAGCCCTCCCATACAACACCTCCCCCTTCTACTCTTACCATTCTGTCTCCACTGTATTGTAATGTCATCTATCTGAGCTACTTAAGACCAAACACATAGATAAGAATTCCAAAGATGCAGAGCCTTTGTAGACATGGCTCTTTTTCCAATACAAACCAGTATTTCCAGCACTACAGAATAACCATATAGCAGGGATAAAGCTGAGGATACAGTATTATAGCTGAAGTGCAGCTATAGTTGGAGTGCATTTTCAGGTGGAAAGCAGTCTTGGATAGAGTATCCTAAAGTTAACTCCATTGGTCATATTTCCAGCTGCAGTGAAAGAGTATCTGTGCAGACTGCACCAACCTCTGCTAGGATACTACAGGTAAAACAATACACTTATTGAACACAGCTTGCTGAAAAACAACAGGGAAGCAGCTGACTAAAGATCCTGCCATAAAAAGGTCCTTTGAAACACATTTTTGTCAAAATTTGAAGGAAAATGTAACCAATATTGTAGGAATTTTTGTGCCCTGTTAATGTATACTGGATCTCTGGAGTAGCCCTGTGTAGAACATGCTGATACACTGACCACTGCTTGTCCTCAGAAAACAACCTGTTATGACCCCTAAGCAACACCCCAGGGTGCACAGTCCATAAGAAACCTTGGCACATACTCCCTGTCATGGGGACTTTTGATGGTTGGAACACATTACCAGGACTGAGCTCTGTCCAACCCAGACCACAGTCATATCTACAGGGAGACCTCACCGCATTCCTTCAGGAGACAACAAAAGTGGAAATGGAAACACAACCATCACTACTACCATGGTGTAACCAATTCATTCTCATCTTCACTCTCTCTCACAAATGCAGATAGCAGCTGGCAGGACCAGCCTGGTGCTCCCTAGCACTCTCCACAAGACAGCACTGGCAGCCAAAGAGCAAAGTGCCTCCTCACACCTAACTGGTAAAGTCCAAAACTGCTAATGACTGACCTCATGCCAGGTCTGTAGGTGACTTAGCAACACTTTGCAATTAACAAAGGACAAATTACCCAGAAAGATCACTTGTTTTAAAAGGATGTGTAGCCAGTCTACATAGTCTAAAATTGTACTACCAAAGCATCTTCAAGCCACTCATGCTCACAAAAGACAACCACTATAGTTTCTTAAGAAACCTCTGTAAACGGCAAAAGTGGGAAGAAGGGCAAGATATGAACACAGGAATACACAGTCACAGGATGTTTGCAAAATTAGGGAAGGAAGCAATCACATTTTAAAAATCTTCTGAGTTTCCTAAAGCTACAGCACCTGTAATCTAAATACCCATATATCTAACTAACTACAAACCAACTAAACCAAGCAAAATAGCCTAGTAGAAATTGTCAGGACCAGTGGTTAAGACAGCTCAGTTCTATTCTGTTTTTCTGACTGCATGACCTTACACAAATCACGTGATCACAGTGTGTTTCATTTTCCCCTTTTTGGAGAGAGGGATATTAATAATTTCTACCTTTGTAAAATGCTTTGAATATTGTCAGAAAATGGGCTACTATCAAAATACTCAGAATAATGATGACTGTTTTAAAATCTATATTCTTTAAATGTAATACAATGTGAAGACTATGCTGTATTGTAAAATACATTCTAAAATTGCTTTTCTTTAGTAATCTACATGTTTTAATAGCGTAAACAGGAAAATGTGTCCCTTTAAATTCTCAAATATTCAGTGTAGCAAAATTATTTTAGAAAGTTAAATTGAAATTGCATTATTAACATTTTTACAATGTTTCCTTGACAAACTATAAATGTCTGTCCGTTAAACACAAAATGATTCAGCCATTACCAAAAATGATACTTCACTGTGAATGTCAAAGGCAAAAGGAATATTGAAACAGACTATGACCAGTGCACAAAAACCCCTCAGAACAGGGCTAATGATGTCTTATTTTCCTGTCATTTTTCTACTTCCCTGCTACAATGAAACAGCTGCTACAACTACACAGCATGCATTGAATAAAACGTCAGAAAATGCTAACTCTGCTGTGAGCATTCCCAATATTCTGATAGAGGTGTGACTACAGTTATCATAAAGAATCTCAAACCAGCATTGTCATGGGTTTCTCTGCTGTGGCATTTTTTTACTCTACAAAAGAATAAACCACTTTTTTTCATTGTCTCTCATGCAAGTTACTGGTTTCTTAGTCAAACACATGGGTTCCAAAACCCGGAGTGTGAATTATGGTGTGAAATTGTGAACCTAATTAGTGGTAAAACTCTTGACTTCAGTGTAGGTAAAACACCACCCAAGTGAGGCAAGAGGACCACTGCCTCCTGAGTGACAGCAGTTTATGTATAGTGTGACCCCTGTCAGTCATTCCACTTCTGAGTGTTTCAATCTCTCCATCAGTAAAATGGGGACGACACCATCTACTCACATCTTCAACAAGCGATGAGAATAAGCAACTGAAAACACTGCTGAATGCTGCAACTGAAATCCTGGAAGTCTAGTGTCTACAAATTCACACAGGGAATTTTATAATGATTTTAACACAGAAACGAAAATTCATCAAAGTGAGACAGGGCTAGAGGGCATTTAAGGCTACTTTCCTGAATCCCCTGGGGAGGTCACCAACAGTGTAAAGCCTCTGCCAAGTGGGCTAGAGAAGTTAATTTAAACCCATTTTGTGTCTCTTCTGGTGATTCCACATTCCTTATTCTCCAAGTTCAGGACAGTGCATTGTGTGAAAACACATCAAATGAAAAAAACATTGAAAGAGTGCAACACAGTGGGCTCAGATTCCAGCTTCCCTATCTACTCTTTATTCTTCTTCCTGTCATCCTTTTCAGAAATAAATTTTTGCTAAAAATGAAATTGAGAAGGAATAATCCAACAATATCCAGTGCAACACGTTCTGGTGTTCTACTTCACAGAAGGAGCTTTTTAATGATTTATATCAGTATTTTCCATCTACATAGAATATATTTCCTAAAAAAAGGTAAATGGTTGTTTCTATAGTATATGAAAGTAAACAGAGGAAAGAAATTCCAAAATGGTGGCTAGACCAGAACACATTTCACAAAAAGCACAAACATTCTTCTTCTCTCAGCCAAGTATTTCTCTAATTAAAGCTTTAAGTCTTCTGTCATAAACACAAAAAAAACATTCAAGTACTTCTGTTTAATTTACATATTTGTGTGTCAGTGGAAAAGACAAGCATTCTGCTCTTGACAAATATCCACAAAACAACCTTCTTATCTTCCTTAAAACTTCTATTTCCCATGATGTCTACAAAAAGCTTTTCAAAGTGGAGGGTGCCGATGTGCTGAACCACGCTACCTATCCTGTCTCATCCAAATCTCTCAGGCTGTGTAGGGTAAGAGCTTTTCTTTTTCTTTCATTTTGAAATCCAATTGTGGTCTCACACTTTTAACGAGCATGAAATGAAACTCATAATTGTATTAGTTAATCAGTTAATTCAGCATTCTTTAGATACAGTGTCAGCAATTGTACTGATTAAAAACGTATAGAGGCATTTGGAATCAAATTGTTGACATGAACAACAAAGATCAATATGCCCTGTTTTTCACATTAATTCCATAATGCAAGGGGAATAATCAGTCAATAAAATACAAACATTGAGTTAATAGGCATCTGTGTGAACACTAGATATTATCCAGTAATATAGTAAAAGAATAATACTTTTCATTCCTGGCAATTCAAATATAATTTTAATTAAAAAATAGTAAATATTTAATATTTGTAAATTTGCTTCTTCTCTCCTAACTTCCTACAGAGCTTGCAGCTCCCTAACTTGCTACTGTGTAAACCAGGCCTGTTCACATTTTTTCTTATTGTTTTGAATTTAGCTCATTTTCCCTGATAACTAATGAGGGACAGACATTTCTAAAAATACTCTGAAATGCTTCTGTTGCTAAATGAATCTTTATTACAACTTGAGAAAAAAACTGTCTCCACAAATGCACACAGAATAGTACAATAATTAACCCAAGACTGATACAGACAGGTGAAATTACTCTACCTGACATTTTCCCTAGCTAACCACATCTCTTTACATCCCAATTCACCATAGTATGTTTCTGAAAGAGATGACCTCTTTTTACCTCTCTCAGTATGTAGCCCAAGCTGTGTAAATTCTGTGATGTCTGGCTTTTAGGGATATCACAGAACCAGTCCTGTCCTTGTGAAATGGAAAAGCACCTACTGTATGTATTTTGTAATTTATCCCCTTTCTCCTATTTCTCTTTAATGTTGGCATTATTTTCACATCATTGCTAGAAATATTGCTTCATCCAGCCAAAATTCTGCCCCTGCCATCTGTCAACCACTCACCTCCTTTTTAAACATAATCTCAAAATCTTCTTTGGCTTAATTGACTCTTTAGTGACTCTTTGTGGGTTGTATAAAGGATAACGACTGTTGCACTATGTTAAGCAAATCAGTGTGAAAATGTTTGCTGTTCCAGAAAAATTTAATTACTGTAATCCAAACCAGTTTGCCTGGAAATACTGAATGTACACAGAGTATTCCCAGCTACCTTGTGTTAAAAAAACCCATAATTTCTGCAATAACGTAAGAATCTTCAGCTTCTCCATGACAGTCGGCTAGAAGACCGTCTTGGGGAAAGGAAGATGCATCCTGAGGAACTTCTGGTATATTGAAGGCCAATATTCTTGCACATTGTACAGTGTCTGTGCTGCCACTAGGTCACACGGCACTTTCCAGGCAGAGATCTACTCCAAACATCAGGGCGGAAAAGCCAGACGAAAGACAAAAGACTGCACTTCAAGAACACTGACTGTAACACTGAATAAACCAAATAGAGTGGGTAGCATTCAGGAGTTCTAGCAAGGCAACCCCTTGGTTTTCTCTTCCTTCCTCCTTCCCCCAGTTTGGACCACCACACCAGGAAGAGAGGAGAGCTATGCTATTACACAGGACCAGGACTGCTATGGAGTGGTGGCTATGTATTTACAGCATAAGGAATATCAGAAACCTTACTGTTACAGTTTTGTCAACACAGGTTTTTCCAAAATTGCCCTGGAATTCATAGCAGCTAACACTGACACTCAGCAGAGTGTGAAATGAATTGGGAGAAACAAAAGGGAAGGGGGCATTGTCAGTCTCCTTTATCTTGTGGACCCCTACAGTTTTGCCAGTCAAGATAAGGAACCTTGTTGAGCCAGTGACAATAGGCTTTTCTTAGGTCTGTTTCTCAGTGTCACTAGGAATAGCTGCCAGAACCCAGCAGCCTGCAGACCACAAACTGAAAATCCCTAATCTAGACTGGCTTTGAACTCAATTAAGACAACTCAAGAGGAGGGACAGAGAGTGGAACAAATATTTGACTGGATCTGTATATGCATTACAGCAACAACAGGAATACATTATACAAATCTGTATTTAAACACAGGAGATCGAAATAACACAGTTTCATTTGCAATTTAGCAGTGAATTGCAAGAGAGCTGCAAGCTGGCCTGACAAAGCGATCCCCTGCCAGTTGTCCCTCTGATTCCTGTGCAGCTAATGTAGGCTGGCAGAAATGCCAGGCTTGGGGCAGAAAAGAGTGACAGTCCATAGCAGTCAGACCCAGCAGTGCTTTGTGCCAAGGTCAGATGTTCACAGCTGCAGACAGATCACAGCAGTCTCAAACAGGACAACTGCGGTCCATCCCTTGAATTCCACACCTCTGGCCTGTTGCTTGTGCTGGCCCTGGCCAGGAAGCTAATTTTCATCCAAAACGTAAGAAAATTAATTCCAGAAAAAAGGTTTATGTGTTTCTGACAGTTCTGCTCCCTTACCACCAGACAAGCAGGAATGTCAGCCTGATGGAGGAGAGGGCATACGTAGACGTGGACAGAAGAGATGTAGGAGAAGGTACACAGGAGAGGATGCGTGCCCTCAATCCTGGTGCAGGCCACTGGAAGCTGCTGTGGAAGGGCAGCCACAGTGCCACGGTTCTCCTTGGGCCCAAATGTGCTTTGCTCTGGGAGCTGATGCCCCCTCCACCTTTGCTTTGCACAGCCACCCCCTCCTACCTCTGCTTCTGGTATCACTGCTCATGAGGCTCTAAGGTGGGCTGGGTCAGAAGATGTGTTCAGGAGAAAAGTGACCATCTGAGCCATTGTGCAAAAGGCTAAAAGGAAAGAGTGGCATGAGAGAAGGTGTTTCTTTAGCCTCCTCAGATTCATACATTTGAAGTCAGCTACTTTAAAGAATAAGGATGGACAAAGCAGTACTGGAGGTTTACAAAGACATAATCACAATTTTCCTCTGTTAAGCTACTGGCTCTTTCTCCATCCAGTTCATAGTTAAGGTTATTATACAAATTGTTTATATAATTTCATTTCAGGAGATGAAAACAAGTATGTCTGAGTAATCCTAATTAGGAGCAGTGTAATAACTGCTATTGGAAGTAAGAATTTTTTTTTTCATTTTTATTTTGGAGCCTAAATTATATATTCTTTTCATTTCTCTACTATTCAACTCAGCTATGTGTATTTGTATTTCCTCACTAACTGCTATCTTTAATTTTAAGACAACTGCATCACTGATGATAAAGCACACAAAGATCAAACGTTCCAAATCTTGTGCCAAGCTTTATTCTAGAAGGAAATCTACAAAAAGAATAAATAATGAAAGTCATAAATCATAAATACCTCAACAGCACTTTCTCCTTAACCATCACTGGAGTTAAAACTCCTAATTATATTTTCATCTCTGTCATAGACATCTGACATTTTTGCCCATGCAATTCTAACTTGGAATGGCTCTAAGTGAGCTCCACGAACTGGGCACTTGTTTTGGTGGTGGTGCTATTCTGTGCAGCCAGCACAATGGGCTTCTGCTCTTGACTAGCTAACACAAGAAAAAGAACAAAATCACGGGACAGCTTTTCCCCACTATTTATTAACCTCTCAAACTTTTGTCATCTGTACACAAGCAAAAAAAGATGCTGCTAAATGATCAGATCAGACACATTGATTACTTCTTACTGAGTCACAACTATAATTGACTTTGTTGAATACCAATTTCCAGCATGCACTGCAAGACAGGCAGTCAAAATGCTCGGAGAGAGGATATGAGTGACTAGAAAGAACCTGATTTTAAGATTTCTGATCCAATTTTTCTGCCAAACTTGAGAAAATAATTACAAGATTCAAAAAAAAAATCCTTTTGCTGTTTCAAATATAAGTGCCAAATGTGTTACTTGTATACGCTTGACTTGCCTGAAGACATGAACCTTGAAAAGGACTATCTTTTTTCTCAGTATAATTACCTCCTCTTTCTGCCTTTCATCTGCAGGAGATAAATGGAGCATACGTGCATGTTTTTCACGGGTTGAGACAGAATCACACAGAAAACACAGCCAAGGAGCAAGAGTCATCAAATGTAACTCCACAATATACATTATCAGACTGCCCTTGCCAGTGCTGGCAGGTAGGCAGTAGGCTGTGTCCTCAAACTAGTGGAACTGAGAGTGATGCTCCTGTGGAAGGAAAGTCGCACACCTAATTGACAATATTGAGTATTTTACAAATTTTAGTATTTTCTAGGAATTTCTGTTATTTATTCCATTTTTCAGTTTATTTATCTAAACACTCATTCAGCTAGGCATGAGGAGTCTAAAAGGGAAAAGGTCTCTTCAGCCAAACTGCCTTTCCTGTGCTACCCCAAGCACCTCCACAACTCTTTTGTGAGGAGAAGGTTAGTCTAGTACTTGATTACTCTGCTACTTTGAAAAAGGCCAGCAGGTTTCATACTGGGGCCACTCTGGCTAGTTCTGTATTGGTCTGCTCAATTATATGATTAGATACAGCAGAAGAAACTGTTCCCAGTAGAAACTGCCATGAGGGTCTCCAGAAGTCAGGGTACCCAATGAAATTATGGATCATAGATATTCCATAGATTACCGGGTAGCTGAGTTGTATAACAGAAGATGGGGTGTTGCAAGCTTTCCTTTGAAATATTGCTATTCACACTGGCATTTGGAAGGGAAGCCTACAGCTGTGTATCATCTCCATACAGTTGAAACTGGAGATTGTGATGTACCCAAACCCTTCCCCGGTGGTTCTGCAACAATTTAGCTTACACAAAGTCTACTTGCGCAAGCCAGCAGACTTACTAACAATTTTGTTTACATTAAAGAGCTCTGATGACATAGAAAGAGACTTATGTTTTTCATGATGAAGTTCCTTACTAATGTATGAAAAATGTATTTTTCACAGACTCCTACTTCTCTCACACTCCTGTCTTTGTTATCTCCCCTGCCATATGCTGTCACCATGTGACTCATTGCCAAGGACTGTATGCACAGCCTCTGCACTAGCCAAATTGTTACAGGCTGTGATAATGGTTGAACCCTGAACACTTTCTCTTAAAGCAAAATGAGGAACTTGAACAGACTCTAAGAAAATTACTTTCATGTATGTGAAACTGGTTTCAAAATATCAGAGCAGCCCCCTAAAGTAATTGGTACATATAGGACTGCACAAAGACATTATTTAGAAATATTTGCACATAGCATTTTGATGCAATCACTTCAAAAGCAGAAAATTAAAGGAAGTTATTTTTTAACCCTATGCGAACAATGTATAGGAGAACCAACTCTGGCACGGAGCCCAGACGAGAATAGGAATTAATGCACACATATCCTGGGCAGTTATACAAACCATCCACACAGCAGTTATCCTTTAACACAGTTTTCATGTGTATGATGGAGACACTACAACTTTTAAACCAACACTTTGTCACTGCTCTTTGACAGAACACTGCCTGCTTTCCTGTTCTCTCTACCTGTTTGTTGGGGGTTTTTTTGGCTTACAATTTCATGAGAATGTGAAACATTCCCCTTGGAATTCTGGTAATGCTCCATCAAATTCCACATATCACAATACACCGAATATGTTAAAAGATAAGCTTTCTTTTTGGTTGTCCGAGAAAAGTAAACTGAAATACAGAGAAATCAGAAGGAAAACGACTGTGTGTATTGCCAGAGTGGCTAATATGGTGAATGAACATGATTATTACTAGTGTCTTGTGTGGGCTCTTCAAGGCTGCACTAGTGAATTGCAATGTCATCTTTACAAACAGTGTATTTTCAAATGCCCAGAGCTATACTTAAGTGCTTGAAAATTGAAATAAGTGAATATTCATTCGCCTGGCAATGTTGAAATTACAACATTTTGAGGATTAACTCTTGATTATGTACTTCTCTGTCCAGTGAAAAATCTTTTCTATATAATGGCATTAAATGCATTTAGAGTTGATAGAAAGGCAAATTATGTTTTCACAATCACCCAAATTATTTAAATGCAAAAAAATCAACATGGCTCCTAAGCCTTATTGAAAACTCAGAAGAGAAAAGGAATCTATATTTTACCACACCAAACTAACAAGGACAGAAGATGGATGAAAAGGTGACTTTCAGATGAATACTGCAGCACATCCCATAGGAGCTTTGGTATACAAAACACCTTAAAATAAATCACTTCTTATAAGCTTCTAGTCTACAGGATTTGGAGACACTACATCAAAAACATAAAGGGGACATTTCAGCCTGTAAGTTTCACAAAATCAATCCGTGCATTTTTCGAATATTACGTAGTGCACAAGGGGGAGCTCCTGTAACTCTTTATGACAATAAAAACCTGAAGACAATATAGGGAACCAAATGGAAATAACACAAGAGATTCCAGAAAAGAATACATAGTCTTCACCCAATAGCAAGAATTATTGGATGAATTTGCACAACTTAAATCTGCTTATATCTTCTATGTTCAGTATGGTTTAATCAGTACAAAGGAGATGAAGAAGCATCTTTCCCCTTTGAGGATGTATGCTTTCACTGAATAAGGCCCAGATTTATGCAGGTTTTAAACCTACACAAAGATTAAGTTGTACAAAAAGAAAGCTAGCATGATTTTTGAGATGAGATGATGTTTTAATTAAGTGTGTCACAGGATAAATTTATGTGAGTAGGTAATCAAAGTCTGTAGCGTAACAAACACATTTAGGAGGACTTCATTAACACCACTCAGTCAGCCTCCAATCTTGAAATACTCTGCTTTTGAGCACTTAATTTTTCAGCCTGCCTTTCAAGCAGAATTTTTTTGTGTAGCTTCTGGGGATATGGGAGTTCTTTTAGCAAAATGCAATATGGAGATTCCATTACAGAAAAGAGTATGAAACTTCAGCTTCAATCATTAGCAGGGTTAGAAATTTTTTACTATCTACTACTTGAAAAAATAACTTATAAATCATAGATTTCTTTTCCTTCTGTGGATAATTCCTATGCTCTCTTAGGCATCTACAGTTTGCAAAGGAGTTTAAGACATTTGCTGATACCAGAAAGTATCAGCACCAGCATCCATAGGAGAGTGGAGATTTGTGCTCTCAACAGGTCCACCCACATTCATTCCTGTGTCTCTACAACTCAGTCCTGCAATGCCCTCTTCTTTAGACTATCCTACATCTCACATTCTCCAGAGAAGAGGGGCTATTTCTTAACTCAGTTCCTGCTTGGACACCAGTAGAGGGTGTAAAAGCACAGGGGAAACAACTCTGGTTTTCAGTCAGTGACTGTCTTTGTAATAGTCAAAATGTTGCTCCAGCAACTAAAAGAAGTCATTGAGAGAAACCTCACACCATTAAGCACTGACACAGAAATGCCCAAGCAGCCCAGGACCAAACAGCGTGGGGATTCTGCACAGGCAAGGCCCACAGACTGCATGCACAAGTTCACAGTGAAACTGTAACGAGTCTCTGGTGAGCCAGTTTCAACTGAGATTTTTCAATACTTAACAATACTGTTATTTTTTAGGGGGTCACAACTGGTATTCCTTACTTCCAGAATAAGTCCCAAATGTCAAGCTTCTAGTCCAAAGGACAGCATTGCTAGGGCATAACTGAGAAAAGCTATCTAATACGTGCCATGTGTTTTCCTCCAATTCAATGTCAGAGAGGTTTGATCCATTTCAATTTAACAATCAGCCAGGAGCATCCCCGCAGCATGGCGATTCAGCGTAAACAGTGGAAAAAGTGGCCAAATTGTTAAGAACAGGATCCTGTAGTGGGAAACATCATGCAACCCTGCTGCCAGCTCTGCTGGTAATACATGGAACCAGAACCATTACCTATTCTGCCTGCACACTGGAACCGGACCTCCCATGCTTTCTAAGTACTCTTCCGTGTCTTTTCCAAAAATGTATTTGAAATTATTATTGATTTTGTCATTTTGGCTTTAGGGTTACGTTCATCTCACATATCCAACTCTACCCCATGGGAATTTTCAAAAACCAGGAGCTACACAGACCAGTGTACAGATATTGGTCTGTCCTAGTTAAAAAAGACTGAAGCTGTGTTATTTTCCCTTATGTAAGTCAGCATTAGATTGACTTTGTTTCCATTCCCCGAAATACAACTGAAGACAATAGTATTCTCTCTCAGTATTTTATGCTCAATTTAACTGCTATATTGCATTAAATGATGTGCAATAATGTAACACTACATGCAAATGAATTCACATTTGGTAAAAAAAAATCTCTTTGCTGCCTTCTCCAAATAGAAAATTTTTTTGGTAGATTTTAATGAACTAGCAAAACCAAACATCCCCATATGCTGAGAAAATTTCAAGGCATGCATTAAAAGAAAAACCTTACGTTACTCATCAAAAACTAATAGATGTGACAGGAGAAAAAAATTCAGCTACGAAGATGAAACTCAAATGATTAGCAAATATGGAAAACCATCTATTACTGTGCTTATAAAAGACTCACCACAGGCTAAAAGAGAAAAGCATGCATTTCATATTTCCAGACTGGAATATATTAAATTTCATTTGAAGCAAATTATTTACAGTTATAAAATTCCCTGGAAAATTAAAACAACACACACATACCTTGAAATGAATGCATAATGATCAGAACTACTGAAGATGTTCTCTCTTTCTAAGACTGTAATGTTTTCTTACCATATGAAAGATTTTGAGGAACTTTCTCGGAATCTCAGAGAGTTCCTCACTCAGTCTTTTTCTGGACATTACAGAGTATTCTAGAGGTCTCTCCAATCTCATTTGCTGCCTGCCCTACAGGCATCATTCTGGCAATCTAAAGATATAAAGTAGTCCAAAGATGTCCTGGAAACATTTCCCTTCCCTGATACGTCATTTTGGAAGTCATATATCACCCTAAAAATAAGCAAAATATATAAAATCTACAAATACAGTGCTGTTTTCTGGTACTCTGATTTTTTGTTTCAAATAGCTGGGAATTTGGCCCTGCAATTCCACTAACTCCCTGATCTTTCAAAACTGGCTGCAGGTGATGAAGAACAACATTTTTTGTAAGCATTTTAACAGCTGTACAATTTAAAACTGCAGGAATGAAGCTTGCATGAAGTAAACAAAATACTCAGGTATTTACCTCTACTGCATTTACCTTTCATTTAACATAATTAAAGAGAACTGTGGTCATATGGAAAACACACCGACCTAGAATTCATGAACCATTTCTATGCTGTGTAGGTTCTTCTGCCACATTTGTCATGGGACAGTCTGAGCTCCTCCAGGATGAAACAAGGTGACAAGCATCTGTCACATATTTACTTACTCAGCTTCCCTCCACAGAAATGTGTACGGTGTGGGAGGGAGAAGGATGTCTGTTTTATTTTCCTCATGTCTTGGAAATAAAGATAATATGGTTTGCAAAGGACCTTTTATTCCTGTAAAAGTCATCGAGCAGCCTGCCCCTGCCTCAGCCTCAACCTCAGCCAAGTTCTGTCTCCTACCCAAGTGATTACTGGAACAGTCCTATTGTGCTAGAAGAGCCCAGCTATTGGCAAAGGTATTAATCACTAAATTTTGCTCAGTTTCTAAAATACTTTGCACCTGAGAGTGTTTACTACCCTCAGCTGAGCATCACTTCCCATTACTGGGGGGATATCACCTTCTAGGGGAGATGGGTGTTTTTACCTCCTTACCTCTATCAGTTACTTTTATCTGTTTCAGAAAACATATCTTTTACTCTGGATTCTGCACCTGGTGCTTTCATTGAGAAGCCAAGCAAGACCCCTGACCTGACTTAACTCCAAGTGTTCCACTGAAAAGCCAATAACTTGAAGAAGCACTCAGGCATAATCCGTTAACTGTTCTGTAAAATGCTTACAGAATGAAAGGTGCTAAGTACCTAAGATTTTATACTCAGTGCATGGAAAAATGTTTATGTTCCTACAGGATAAGGCTGTGTCAGGAAGTGGTATAGCATTAGTGAATAAGACTCTAGGAAAAGGAACTGCATACTGTTACATGTATACATTTAATAAAGGCTGAATGTGACAATTAAGAAAGGTCAGTACCCTTGAGGAAGCAGGACAGACAGACAGGGAGAGGTGGAAGTAGTTATTTTTGCGTCAAGGAAACATGTTAAAATATTCCTTGTCTTTATCTGCTGTCAAGAGATGTTTTTTGTGCAACGAAAATACCTTTAACCTTTTAAAGACATCACATAAATGAATTCAATTAAATTCCTGTGTCCAGAAAGAAGGCATCCAAGCATCTGTTTATTACTGTAACTTTTCTACTCCTGCCATTAAAAAATTCTAAAATTTATCAATCTTCATAGCAATGCCTGACATTATTTCTTCCCACTATTACTCTCTCTCTCTCTCTCTCTCTCTATATATATATATACACAATATTCCACTATTAAACCAGGCATAGAAATATTCATGAGTTCTTTCATGTGAGTCCTCATCTCGTGAGGCTGAAGGCACAGAACTATTTTACAAAGGGGAACTGGAATGTAAAGCTGCTCTCTGAACACAGGAGAAAATTCTCCCTGAGCAAAGGGCCAGAACAATGCCTATACATCAGTTCAGACTCAGTTGAGCCTTAAAATAGTATTTAATCATGAATTTTATGATCCACTGGTCTTGTCACAGTGCAGCTTTTCTTTACCCTCAGCACCTTTCCAACAAAGATAGAAAAACCAAACTTTGGCAGCAGTACACCTGCTAATAATCCCAAACCAGTTGCTTTCTTCAGTTATATGACACAACGTCTAAAGCATCCTTATAATTTGCATACTGTAGTCAAATGCCTAAAACACTTGCTTTGCATTTGCACTCAGTTCTTTTCAATTTAAAGCTTCACTTTTGCATTTTTCCTAAATTAATTCCTCCCCCTCCAGAAAAAAAACCACAAAACACTGGGCAAAACTATGTGTGATTTACCTTATTACAATTTTTAGCAACTTGGCAAAGAGCATTGCTTGACATACTGTCTTTATCTGGCATTCCTAAAAAAGGAATACAGAAAATGAATAAATAAATAAATAAATACATACATACACACATACATACTGTACATTCTTTAAGTAACAGTAAAGATATTTATTGACAGAATAGGGAATTTGAGGGTTCAATACTTTGATAACATACACATTAATCTATGATTTTTAAAGAGAAAAAGAGATTTATTCAGAAACGTTTTCTCTCGTGAACACGAAAGGCTCAAAAAAGCTAATTTGTGTACATACTATAAACTGCTTGCTAAGCATAGTACTTTTCTCACAACCTGATATGTGAAGCATGCATACAGGAATTATTTATACTTTCTCATTTAACATAATCTGTGTCTTAGTATCTGGAAGTCAATGTGCTATTGAGTTTGCACTAACCAGCATTGCTATGCTATGCTATGCTATTGTCCTGCAAATAGAACATATTGAACACACAGTATATGGCACAAAATTTGCAGATGCAATTGCTAGCCATCAGATACTATCCTGGTTAGCATCTAAATAATCCCCTGGCCAGTAAATAAAAGTACCTTGATTTACGTAAATGATGAGTTCCAAAGGCTGCCCTTGGATTCATGTCTACAGCACTATCCCACTTGACAGGTTCTCATGAGGAAGAAACATACCCAAACTTATTTTGCTATGCAATGAAGGTCAGAGAGAAGCACGTTTATTGCAAGCTGTCTGCTCAAGCACTAACCTAGATTGTCTAGCAAGTTGTGTAGCCCATCCTAACTAAAAAAAATGAGACAGTTTGTTATTTTTATTTTACTAGCAGGACACATGGCCATGTTCCATGGAATTAATGTAACATCCATAACTAGTTAAATTTTACATGACATCATACAGTAAGCTTTAGTCAACAGGCCTGGCTTAGAGTGCAAAGTTTTGTACAGCTCCGTGTACACTTGTACACAGTTGGGAAGACATTTAGGCAAGACATTTCCAAGTGTTTCCTGCTATATGCAGTATAAATACAGTAGTAATACTGAATTGAATTTAACATTTCAATTCCAACACCCATAATCAGAGGACTTCCATCTTACCCTCTCTCTTTTTTCTACCATCTGATGTCTAATTTCTCATACTTACTGTCATTGTTGGAGCCAGTTTCCATAACACCATAAGGAGGAGTGAGAAGTCCAGACATATACTGTCGATATTTCTGAAAGACAGTGATGGCACATTCAGTCAGGTACAGATGTATAAAACCATTCAGGGGAATATGTGCTATTTACATTTCTGTGTCTGTTGCCTTGAGCTTCTCAGGCGCACATGTGATATAAGGCAATCAAATGTGTCTTTACTCTTCACACTACGAGGTCTGCTTTCTTGACTGGAGCACATTGTCTTTGTTCCATCAAAAATTGTGCTGAAACAGCTCCCCCTTTCATCTTCCCCAAAGCATGACTTTAAGGGTTCTAATAAATCAATATTATACTTAGTTGTGTGATTTCCCATAAAGGCTGTTTTAAAGCTCATTTGAAATTACACTACTCATCTGAACTCAAGCTAGAAAGCTACTTTATTGTAGGGATGGAGACAGAGTGTTAACTAAGGATTCATAAGAATCCTGTACCACAAGAATTTTGGTGTCAGATTTGCAATATACAGGATTTAGTGTAAAAGCTCTAAATGTTTATTTCTAAGACATTTTGGTTTTCAGAAACTACAAGGCTATGAAACACAAATACCAAACACCTCATATTATGTATATCCTCATACAAAAACTCGATTAGCGGATGAAACTTTGCAGCTATAAAAATAATGTCCCTTGTATCACTGTAAGCTACATAATTATAACTGATGTCAGCAACTGGTATTTTTCTTCAGTGAATGCTGGTGACATGATCAATAAGGTTCAAAGCTCTGTCTACAGCTTAAGAAATTCACAGAAGTTACAAAAATAACAACAAAGGAAAAAAATTGTCCTTTTATCAGATACAAATAATTCAGTGAATAAATGACACATTTCTGTTTTCAATCAGACTATATCACTGCCATGCTTGAGGGTAAACAATTATAATTCCCTTTCCGAACTGCCAGAAAACAAGCTTGTGCAACAGGGACACTGATGTTCAGTGTAAATAAAATGCGTCATGCAGTCCTTAGGGTGCGCAATGAGCTGAACCTGAACAATCAACCAGCTGAAATTCATGTAGGTTTCAACTAAGCACGCATAATAACTGAGACAGAAAATGTCCTTTATGGTGCAATTTTAATTTAAAAGTTTTATCCTTTGCTCTGTGGAGCTGTTTGGATGTATTCACTTTTAAACTACTGCCTGCTGAATTTTAACAATGCTTAATTTATCCTTTTAACATTTCTTTTTCTTGGAAATGGAGATGAAAATATCATCAATTCTAGCAGTAAAGACTGAATGTCTTGCATTCTAAATAATAACAAAAGCTACAAAGATTACATTAATCTTAATAATCCAATCCTATTTTTAGACAAGCTATTACATTCTAAAGCTTAGTAACATATTATTTAAATCTCACCCATAATCCAGCTGAGTACTCATAGAAGCAAATCTGTGTTGTATCCCTGGTCAGTCACACAAGACAAATGCTACTTCATTTGGGGATAAAACTCTCCCGTTTTCTTTCCCAAATCATTCACTTTCCCATACTCTGCATCTAGTCCTTGCCTAGAACTTAGTAAGACGAAGAACATGAGAAATAATTATTTTCTCAGTTCAACTAGTAATTCACACACATAAATCAAGGGAAAAACTCATTTTCCTTGCCCAAATTAAAAAAATGGAAGTGTGTCCCAAGGGGTTGAAATAACATTTCATTCAAACAACAGATATATGTTTTGTTCCACCTTCTACTGAATTTGGTCTTCAAATGTTATTTTTAGATGGAAAATTGGAATGTTTCATTTGGGATACAATAAAAACAAATTGTATAGGGTGGGGTTTTTTTCTTCTTCCTCACCATTCAGCTGATAGTTTTTTGTTCTGTTTTTCCCAAAACAGCATTTTCCCAGAAACACACTATTAGTCCACATTTAATCTACCTTTATAGGGAACTTGAATTGTAGGAAGACAGTAATTTTATCTTTTATTTCCTCTACCACGTCCACAGCCATCATAAACTGCATGGCAGTTTCCTTCCGATTAATTCTTCAATATTTTTCCTGATTATTCATCTCATGAGACAAAACATAGAGCACACCATATAATTTCCAAAAGATTCGAGCACTCAGCTTCAGAAAAAAACCACTGGTAGAGTAAGCCAGAACTGTATATACAACTTCAGAGGGGGCAGCTAATCTCATTCAGCCCCACCTCACGCTCAGGATGCCAAAGCCTACCAGAAACTAAAACACAGACTGCCAAGGATGTCAACTCTTGTCATCTTCCGCATGAAGGTCCCACTCTGCCATGCGACAAGTCTACTCACGAGCCTGACATAGCAAGCCCTGTGGGCAGTGTTGCCTGTGGAGGAGAGGAATTAATTCAAAACATGCCCTCTGAAAGCTCAGTCCTTCAGACTCCTCCAGGGCACCTCTGCATAAAGTGAAACTTCCTTCTATACCTGGGTATCTGAGGGGAAGACTGCTAGGACTGCCTACACATGGTCTCTCCTGACGATATCTCAGCAAGCTGTGGGCTGACATAGGAGGTATAATTTATGTCTAAAGTTGTGTCACCTCATCAGTCAAATTAAATGTCAAAAAAATCTTATTTGTCAAGGAGTTAGGGAAACACTGTTTGCTGGGAAACCTAAGCACACAAAGAAAGACCTAAGTATCTGCATAAAGATTCAGATGGAGTAATGAAGTTCCAGGCATGAGATCTCTGAAACCTGAGATAATGAGACCTATCTGGTTACTGCAATGTCTGGAAATTAAAATAAAAGGCAGTAAATTAAATTGTACTCATAGGTGGCATCATTGAATGATTTTAAATCCTCAAGATTAACAGACTAAATATTTACAAAATGCTTTTGAAAATGTATTCCACAGGTGGTATGAAGCCTGGAAAGGCTTTCCTTATGAAAGACAGTAATGGTTATCAAATCATCATAAGCTTGTTTATTACCAGAAGTCTCCAAGTTCTGTAAATCCAACATGACAGCAGTTTTTAAAACTACACTCAGTGACCTATTCACTCTGTCTTCAGATTTCTACCAATTTATAAACTCTATCATGCAACAGCTTAAAGAACAGACACTTCCTGCATCTAATCTGACAGCACGAGTAATAAAGACAGCATTTTTTTTCCAGTTGCTGACTGGCTCCTATCCATGCAGTGGTGAAAATTAACTCATTTTGACCTTTTCAACTACTGTTATACCCTAAGGCAAAGAAGAGTGCTGACAAGGAACAGTTGGGGATAGGAGGAAAGGAGGAAACAGAATCACATGCTTGCCTTACTGGGAAGGTGCTGTGGGGGAATTTTCATACCAATGGTTTTTAAGGCCACTCATTGTCAGGTTTTTCAGTGTGTTTCTTTGCATGCTCTTATTAAGACTTTATTTGCAATTAGCTGCAGTTAGTTTCAGCTGCAGTTCAGTTTTCACAACTACAATAGGGTTTCTTCTACTCTGTGTACGTAATTGGGTATACTTTTATATGCTAATGCTTAGAAAGGCAATTAGTATCATTCTGATGCAAGCTATCTCCAAATTCCTAAAAAATGCTTCTAGTATGAAAAAGGTACATAAAATACATCTTTGTGGTTAGTCCCTTCTCTTCTGCTGCAAGTACTGAAGAGCTAATACCTGTTTAAAGGGAAAGAAGCAGTAAAAAAGAGATTATTACAATACGAACACACCAAAATAAGCCAGGTATATGTAAAGTAAATAGATGAACCTTTGTTGTCCATGTGCATTGCATAGAATCACCCAAGCACTCTCATGGGAAAGACTCAGGGCTGATGAAGAGAAGACCTCCTGTGTACAAAGATTTGAACGCAGGTTCCACACCAAATACTCCCCCAACTGCAGCAGTCCTCCAGTTGGCAAAGAATATCTTAGGGGCTGTGTAATAAGGACCCAGGTAGTAATGGTTTGTAGCCCTAGGGAGTAAAGCTTCTGATGCTTCCCCAGGCAAAGGTGAACCAACATGTGGCCAGATATTAGGAATTACTGTCTTGTAACACTGGAGAAAGTTTTGTAGACATCAATAGGTGCTTGGTCAAATATATATCTCTCTCTGTCGCCTTCTTTTTCTTCCCCACTCACAATCTCAATTCACAATGTCACTTTTTACCACATGCATTTCTGCTGTCTCCTGTTCTGCCTACCACTAACCAGCAGGAGAGAAGGTGAGAAGGCAAGGCCCACATTACTTGCAAACTTGGGAGTAACACAAAATAAATAATTTCAGTTGTAGAAGTCCTAGGCCAAACATCAAGGTGATCTTTCAACATATGTTTTTTAAAACCTAGAGTAACTACTTTTATCAGACGCTCTTACTGTGACTATTACCTGAGTTCTGCAATACTGCTGTAATAGCTGTCCATACTCCTGCAATGGTTTGTCTCGGGGAATATATGCTGTAGCTTAACAATGTGAGCCAACTTCTCTATTTTCTTCTGACAATAAATAATTGATCACTGATGCTCTCAGTACAACTCTGTTCTTCCTCTAAGTTGGCTGCACCAGTCATACCATTTTGGCAATGAACCACCTCCCTTGTGAGCATTACTTACAAGGGCACACCACTCTCATGGTGCACTGTTTCTTCTCTTTCCTCCAGAACAATAAGGAGAAAAGCCCCTGTAAAAAAGGGCCCCCAAAAGAAAGAGCCCTTGAAGATCTTTGGGCCCTCTTTTCACCCATCACATCCAGCAGAGATTGCTGTCTCAAAATCCAGACCTTTGCCTTTACATCTGATACTCCGAAGACTGCTCTCTACTGAACTAACTGACAGGCAACACCTCAGGTCATCTGCCTGTTATCCGTTTGTGTTTTCCAATATAAAGCGCCTCATGTTCTTACAGATTTTCACAAAATAACCCCAAACTGATTATCATACTGATAGTTCTTTTTTACCCAAATCTTGTTACGAAGCAGAAAACAAACAGTACGCTTGCTGTTGCCCAATTCTATGTTCTGAGACCCACAGAAGACGCTGGCCTAATTCTGATTTCAGATTCTGTCTTCTTAGTACATTTAAAAATTAGTAAGTGTATTTCTTGTAAGCAAGCTCAATCAGAAATTTCCATATGTTTCAGGTCAATGCCACTTAAATTGGCTATAACAAAAAGGATTTGACCCATGGCTGTTTAACACTACACGGGGAATCATTGCTTGAAGCTCCTGCTTCACACTAGAGCACCTGCTTATTGATAATATTTGCCTTTGTTATTAACAGAATATAAACATTCACTGTTACTGACAGTATAGGTACAAGAACAGAATTTAGGTATTTCTAAAGGAAAGAACAAAGACAAATTAGGAAAATAAAATGCTACTATAGCAGACACATATCTTCATGCATTGTGGAAAATAGAAAATAAACCACGTGAAGATCTTACCACGACTTACTGAACACAGATAGACTGTATTGTATACGTCAGACTATCAAGTCATTAAAATGAGATAGACAAAGCCTGAAATAGCAGAAGTGAAGTACCATTTAGTCATATTCTGATAAAATAAATACAGGAAATGCCTGTACTGAAATTGCTGAATCTCAATCCCAGAATAGGTAGAGTTTATATAACAGCAGATGAATCTGCATCTTTTCCATTTATTTACCTATTTACCATCTTCTGAATGTTTCTGCATGGCTCTAATCAACTATGCTTTAGATTTTATTCCGTCTCTTTGTTTTGGAGGCATATATTTTTCTGTCACATTCCCATTTAAATCTTTCGAGCACGATAAATTTAAGCATGAAAAGCTCTGTGTGCAGAATTTGCTTTATCATAGAATCCCCTTGATATTTGGTCAAGAAGAAAAATGCACCCAGGCTCTCTGAAATCATGCCAAACAGCAGACTTGGCTACTAGATAGAAAACTAAAGAGAAGACTGCACTGCAAAAAATCAAATCGAAGGAAATTAGAGCATGAGCAGTGATTAAGCAAATTACACAGCCTATTCTGCTCCATCTAACTTAAATTTAGAAATGCCATCACGCAGCCCTCCTATTCTGTCTCCTAGAGAAATCCACTAAGGAAATGCACTTGGGTGGAGATAGGACTTGGTTGGGAGGGGTGGGAAAGATTGCATACACTTTAAAGAGGACAAAGAAAATATAAAAAGAACAAACAGTCCATTTGATTTATGTGTTTTCTTTTACTACATTTGTGTAAACATACAATAGATAATATATTTACAGGGAAAAAAAAAATACTTTAACTGCCTTTAACATGAAGTCCAAGTTTCCAAAAGGCTGAAAAAGAGAATTATACCATTTCCATATTTACTTTTTCACAGTGATTTGTGTTGAATGTGTTTGCTTAAAATCAGATGACGATGACTGTCAACAACAGTGCTTCAAACTCAAAATAAGATCAAAGTAAGATCATAAAATAAAGCTGTACTCTCCTTTTCTCCTCTTTCATTACCACTTGTAGGAGTAAGGCAGAAAATCGCACCTTAGACAGAATTTTCTGTGACAGCACAGAACCTCACACCTCTTCGAACTGTTCTGTGACACTAACAGTTGTAAACCTGTGTCTTTATTAGCAAAGCCAGCAGATATGTTTCAAAAACAAAGAGCAAAACTACTACGAAAAAGATGTCATTTTAACATAATTATTCTTACCACTACAGTCAACCTTTAAACTGAAACCTACAGGACTTAGATGAAGCCAAGTCTGGAATCATCTCATGGGGAAGAACATGAGGACAAGAGGAAGAAAAATTTCCTAAAGTTTCAGGTACAAAATACTTCTTTTTACCCTCAGTCACACCTCTTATTTTCAAATACACTATTTTAATGAGGGAAAAGCAAAGATATGCTCCTTCGGGTGAGCTCAGTGCTGTGCAAGAAGAGAGTGTACAAGGAAGATTAAAGACAGGTAATATGAGACTTGCAAATACAGGATGAGACTGACTTTGTTCAGCTCCTCACCCGGGCAGCTACGGACTGCCTCCTACACTATTTCTTCCATATGTCCCTGACTGATATTTGCCAGTTTTCTGGAGCAGAACTTTAGCTGAGATGAAAGGTCACACAAGAAAGGTATTTATGTTTGTAATGTGCTTTGACAGAATGGTAAATTCTGTAACAGTGGCAACACAAGTGTCTTGTTTCTGGTCACATACACCGGCCTGCAGAGCAAGCAGAAAGCAAGGATTGTGTGACTTAGTAAGTCGGAAGTCAGCAAGAACCTCTAAGCCAAGTTACTGTCCCACCTTGAGATTGCCACCTTGAAAACACAGAAGGCGTGATACATATGACCAACATATCTTTGCATGAATGTTATGAAACAGAACTCATCTGAGGAAATGTATGTGAAACTAGGTGTGTGATGCTGAGAGAGAGAAAAGCCGTAAACCTCTCAGTGCAGGCTATGCTCTGACACTGGCTGAAGTCACACTTCTCTGTAGTAATTCTGTAAGGTCACCACAAGGTCTCTGCATGACGAACACTGTGCCCAGCAGTGGCTTTATTAATTAATTAACAGCTTCTTTTCTTCCCTCCCATTATATATATTTTTATAGGAAGATTTGAAACAAATAAAGAAAAAGTAAAATGGTGAGCTGATCCCTAACTATGTTTCTCATATTTACAACCTCTAAGCACAGTAGTATGTTTGGTCTAGAAATTTGTTTTCATCTGGAAGGAAAGTCTGGGTTAAATATTAATTCCTCTACAATCAACATAAACCTCTTAACTAGTTCATTGGGGTCAATCTAACACTGTTTTTGCTTCTCAGAGAAACAAGGACACATCAACTTCCAATATTCATTTATTATCAAAGGCTTCCTTATCATGGACAATTCTTCAAAGTGACTGTTTCTATTCAGTTGTGCCTAACAATAATGAGGCTATTTAATAAGTGTAAATAAGTAAACATACAATTTCCCTTATAACATTAGCCTTTCTTCAATGCTTTTTAAATATTATTTTGATTACAGTGTGAGCCGCTTTAAAAGCAGTTTTTGCAGCTCACTCAGAAACACTGCCGAGAAATCAAAACAAGTACAATACAAAATAAGAGGGGGAAACGTAAAGACAAACTAAATAATTATATTTCAGGAAGTGTGACTGAACACAATCTACTCTTTCCAGGGGACAGAAAACAGTGTATTCAGGCAAAAAAATCACTCACAGTCAGACTGATATCATTTAACAGGACCCTAAAATACCTGGGCCTCCAATTCAGCTAGCAGTCAGTGCAATGGCACCACTACCACCACAATTGCTTTGTCAGCACAAATCTCTCATGGGTTCCAGCTGCTCAAATCTGGAGTCCCACTCATGCCCAGTGTAGTATAACAAATGCTGCCTGTGGTACTTTCCCACTGGAGTTCACAATAATATTTCGGCTCTTTTGTAACACAGTGTTTTGTTACATGACTTTTACACCCACATGTGCAGTCCAACATCTCATGGTTTTCAGGTTTGAAGTTTCCTATAAAGATCTTTAAAAACACTCTGTCAGTCTCTTCTAGAGCAACAGCATCTTACCTTAAGATATCAAAACGTATTGGATAGGAGTGACTGACTGTTACCAAACTGCAAATATTAGCAACAGTGATTCAGCTGTGCTGTAGCATAAGGATTAGGTAAATTGCACTAATAAACTGCAACAATGCAACAGCCTTACTTGGGGTCACATTTGCATGGATGGGGCAGTTTTCAAGGTTCTTCCTACTGACTGAAGTCAGTGCAAGCGACTTCCTCAAACCAAAGACATTTTATCTAGCTGCCAGTCCCTCACCAAGACTGAAAAAGCCTGTACACTAAATACTGGTCTGCAGCTCTAACCCAGACTCTTGCTATGACTGTTTCTCATATGACCCTTTCTTTAGGTAAAAAAGTAAAGTAATATTATTCATTTCAGCTCAGCCTTAGAAACATTTTCAAACCTCATGATAAGAGGGGACAGTGAGGAATGGAGGCTAGCAAGGGTGGGAAAGAAAGAAAGTCCCACTGGAAGTTAAATGTTAGAAAAAAAAGAAAAAATTACAAGCAATTAGAGGGAAGTGAAAATGTTTTAAGGAGCAATGGATGAAGGGCAGGAGGGGAGTGCAATAGAGAATGTGAACTGGCTAATGAGTATGTCTAATAAATGAACTCCCTCCTCTCTCTTGTTGCCACTGAAGAAGCAGTTCTACCTGTTGATGTCTTAGAAACAGGTACACAATTTTACAATAGGCAGAAGTTCGACTCCTTAAATCTGGAGATACTAAACTGTTGAGACAGTTTAGGCTTAAAGATTCTGGAGATTAAGATGAACAGCACATAATACAACATCAAGTCTCTGCCAGCTATCGAATCACAAGTTTAATCTCTATTTCCCATAGTGAGGCATTGTAAATGTTTGCAATCTTTCTCATGATGTGGCTCTGGGATGTCAATTATAAGCAAAATAAGAAGAAAATAGGATAGAGTTTTGAAGGATTAAAACAGTACACACAAAGCAGAGTCCAAACTACTCTATGATTCTGTGGAGTGTCTTGTTTAAAGAAATTACACAATATTCTCACAGATTAATACAGCTGGGTTAAAAAAAAAAATCCAAATCCTTTTGGTTACCATTTAAAAATTATTCGAATTGTGGGTTTTCTCCACTTGAGCTGAGCATCAAGTATACAGCCTAGTTTGACTAGCTGACACTTCATTGTGGGCAGGAATTCTGTATTAAAAAGCTTTTGGTTTGTATTTCTTTCATTTCCTGAATGGTAGTTTCTTTCACAATTCAATATATAATCATAAAAAAATGGTCAACTTGATTTTCATTCCTCATTACCAGCCTTCATTCTACCTATGATCTGTCATGTTATGAATCATCAAGATTAAAGCAGCATTTGAAATATGCAGTGGAGCACAGTAATGAAGATGCACTGTTGGCTTTCTTAAGAGGAAAAAATACTAAAGAGATATTAAGGCTGAACCTACACATGATCAAAAGAGAAAAATTAAACAAGAGGAACATGAAAATAATGGAGACAACTCACAAGATAATGAAGGGTAAACTATGGAACTAAACTGAATAATAATATTTCCAGAAAAAAAAAAAAGAGGATGGAAGAAGAAGAGTATAACATCATATCAGCCTCCTCCTTTGTCCAACAAAGCCCTGAAATCAGCTCAAGTGGGGTACAGCTTTGCTTAGTTGTCCACACAAAATAAAAGGTCAGATCCTGTCTCTTCCTCCTTCCCAACAGAAATGCCCAGAGCGCACTTAGAGGCAGGACATGAGCAGGCAAGTGGCACAGCACAAAAGCTGCAGAATGGCACAAATTAACTAAACACAAGAAGAAGATGTTTCACAGGGATTTTTTTTTTTTTTTCCCACATAAAGCAAGTACGATTATACTGGAGCATGAGGTAACTGAGAAAGAGAAGTTCACAGCTTTGGCATCCATTGTAGGACAGACCTCTAAAGGCTGAGAAAAAAATGCCTTAGGAATCACTTTCCCATCTGAAAGAATGACACTTGTTATAGTCTTCATGCATTGAACTTATACCACCAAAAAGGGAAGCAACTAATAAAGAAACTTGAGACAACATTGTCACAAATAGAGTTCTAACTGGATATTAACCAGATTCAGAGAGACACAGCTATTACCATTACGATTCCATAGGAGGACTACACAAATGATGGTGGTGATGATGACGATGATGACTATGAAAGACTGTAAACAATAAACTGTAAGAGAAAGGGGGTTGCTGAAGACTCATTAACAGATTATTTAACTTAGCCACATACTATGAATGTAACAAATAACACAGCAGTTCTGCGAGGCAATTTGGCAAGGATACTCCACATCTGAGGGGCAATGAGAAAGTACTTAGACTTCCCCAGAAAAAAATTTGCCAAGCACGAGCATCCAAAACCTATCAGCAAAAACATCCAATTACTGACCTTGAGGGAGAGACACTGGTTAAAAGATGCTTTCAGTGAAACATCTTAGGTTGTCATTCTGAAAGACCTGGCTTTTAAAAATATATTCTAAAAGTTATATTTGGTTTTAAAAGTTATCTATTTGATAGCCAATTCACTAGGAACTGAAATTATTTTCTGAATTTTTGTATTTCCATTCCACTGGAGCAAACAGCTGGGTATCTTCTGGGTATCCCCTCACAGATGGCTAAAAGTAATTTCACTAGCATATTGAAATCTCAACCTACCCCACTAGATAGACAGGTTTCATAAAGTCAGGGCATACAGCAGTAGATCATCAACTTCCAAAGTAAAACATCTTTCTAGTCCTCTGCTTTCAATTGTCCACTTCTTAGATATCTTTGTATTTCCTGCTCATTCCTTAAGGAATCATGTTTCATTTGTTGATTTAAAAGATGAAAGAAAGTTATTAAATACATCAGGCTGTGCTGGGGAGGCCTTACCACCTGCTTCTCAGGAGTCCTGGCTGTTCTTGTTCTGAACCAATTGGAAATAATGTATTACAAGGAATAATATTTACACAAAGCAAACAGTAATAGATAAATACACTGTTCTTACATGGAGAGCAAACTAAACTGGTTTTCAGCAGAGGAGGAAGAAATAATAGTGCACAATATTACTGCACTATGATTTTAAGTAATTTCTGTAGATTATCATAGGCAGACAGATGGATTTTTTAAAACTTTTATTGCAGATTTTGAAAATTCAACTAGGGCAATACAGAACTCTTTTCAAAAAGCCTTGCTTGGAGGATGCAGTAAATAATCCTATCTTTGGCCATGCAGTGGCAGCTGAGGAGAGAGCATCTTGTCCACTATCTTTCTGTCCACTTCTTTTACACTGAAATTTCCCTGATGATTTTTCCAACCTTCTCATTAAAAGCATAACTCAACAAACTTCAACTGTTGTTTGCGTTACAGTTGTGGCCAGAGCATGCCAGACCTTCTGTACTCAGGCATGGGTACAAAGATTTTGTTCTGCTGGTCTAGTTTCCTAACAAAATGCAAACACTTTGCCTGGCAGGAAATTCCTCCCTTTCCTCCCTTCTCCACAGAAACTCTTTTGATTTCAGTGGAAAAAATTTAACCAGATTTAAGATAGGGTTCAAACGGGGTCCTACAAGCTAAAAAAAAAAAATTACTGATAGGAGAGAGATCCCAAATATAGTGGAATATACTAGGGGAACAGAGAGAAGCACTCCCAGTCATCCACTTCACAGGGTAACAGCCAGCTGAGCAGACTGTACACACATTCCAGCTGGCTAATCCTCACAGGTAGAACTCCAAATGCCACATACATTGTCTACCATCAAATAGATGCATCACAAAAGTTATGGTAGTATTGGTGGCAGGAAAGAGCAAAAATGGAAAGGAAATAAGCTTTTTCAGTCCTTCCACTCACAGAAAAACTTTTCGATCACTTTCACTGGATGTAATTATATTTATATTAGCAATTCTTTCAGGTGTTTTCATTAAGACCACGCACAGATGTCCAAAAGTTGCAGTTTTTCAGGTCTGTGTGGACACCAATATTTAATGTGCTAAGCACCTGAAACAAAGAGCTCTGGCTTGGAATGCATGGCTATTGCCTGGTGTTTCAGTGGTGGGAAATACACCTGAGCATTCTTAGGCACTCCTGACAGAAGAAAGGCAGGTTTTATTGAGAAGTAATCTGCTGTACTTCACTGTTTTCTGACAGCAAGAAAAATGATTAATTCTTGACGCAAGTGTATTGCTATACTGGGATGAGACTTTCAGTACCTCTAGAAAACAAGATGAGGTCACTGGTAATACTAGAGCTAGAAGACATCTTAATTGAAGGGCTACCTAATTTGCAACATCCTACACTTCAGTCTATTTTTGTAGGGCTCTTTCTCTGTTGTGAAGCAAGATAGACAAAGCTTGTTATTGTCACTTTGATACTGTGTATCTACTCACCGTTCAAAGAAAGTCTTTATATAGAATATACAGTAAGATCAGCTATATCATGAGTCACACAGCAAGAGTCCGTGGTTCCTGAGTGTTATGAGGCACCAGAGGAATCAAATGACTTGCATATGAGAACAAGGCATTATCCACCAAGCCATAAGTGTAATTATAGAACAGCCTTTAAGAAAGGTTTCATTAAAAGAGAGAAAAAGCTGCCTTCACATCTAAAACCACTTCACATCATTCTTCTGGTATCTTGCAACTTCAAAACAAAAGTTTTGCAAACCATATTTTAACACATTGAAAATAAAGCAGGAATACTTTGTCCACTTAATATAATTATTATTTTTTAACATGGTAACTGCTGTTTATCTGATCTGTTTTCCTTTGATAGTACTGAGGGGGATTCAGTGTTATAGAATGAGTAGGCTGCACATGCACGCCTAACATACTTAACTGGCTAGTTTTCATTTTACAAGTATTTCCATGCATACTGATAGCTACTTGTTCAGGAAACACCAAGGAACATAATTTAGCATTATAATGTCTCTTAAGTTTTACGAACTTCAGACCTCTGTCAAAATCTTCGTATCTCTTAGATAAGATAGACACTGTTACCTCTGCCTTTTGTACCTGATTCTCATTTGCGTATCTTCCATGGAGTTACAGTTCATTATATACACCTGTGCTGGAAGGGATCCCCAGCTGACATCAATTAACAGTTTCTCTGGCTTCAGCAAAGCTGAAGAGCACTAATGGTCATCCATCTGCCGACAGGAAGGCATATTGTCCACTAGCTAGTACTGAAGACTAGATCTCAGGAGATCACTGCCATATTCCTAAGTATGCCACTCACCATAACTGACACTTGAAACAAAACCGGTTCTAACTGGGAAACGTGGTATCTGACTACACTGTAGCCTTTAGATTTCCTGTTCATTTCTGCAGTGGGAAATTTCATCCTTGGGAAGGGCTACATGCAGACAGCCTACATTCCAGCCACGTCCTGGCCGCCTTCTATTCCCACACTCTGTTTCATTGCCTTGTCCATAGAGAACACGGGTATGTGCAGGACTTAAAGGCCCCCACCACAGCCTTCATGCTACAGAAGAATCACATAATTTCAGGAATTGGTTTCAGCTCTAAACTTTAGAAAAACATAAGTTTCAAAAGCAGTGAACAAAAACTCCATGAAATAGGAATGACATATTCTTGTCTTGGAAAACACCTGGTAGTGTTTTCTCATGGCAAAATCACAAAGTTCTCACATCACTGGTATCACATAAGTTTAGGAAACTTGACTGGTATTACAGATCTGACATGATTAGGAAAAGGAGCATAAACAGGCCTGCAGACCTACTGGATGACTGCACTGTCCAGCGAGTGTCAGCAGTGCTAGCATCAGATAGAGCTAATCCTTCCCGCAAACAGAAACAAGTGCAAAAATCCAGACGAGAGGAAAAGATGCTAGTGCCTGAACACTTGAAAGGGAATTATTTGTCAACAATAGCATGGATAAAATCTGGTATCTTAAAAAGGAAAATTGCTACAAGTGTCCAAAGGTGCCTTTTTAATAAAAAGTGAGCAAAAGAGAGCAGATGTAACCAAGATGCCAAGCAAGACCAATGCTGCCAGCACAGACGTGTTGATTTGCTCTGCCTCAAAACAGAACTAAGGGTCTGATGCACCAATGTGTAACTCCAATTTCAGGCCAGTGTGACTTTCTCTAAGAGATGTAAAACTCAAATAATGCTCATATATCATGTTAGCTACTGCCACAGAGACGTAATTCAGGAGAGGATTCCAGACTGTACACTAGTAGTAGATGATGGTGGCCAGAAAAGCCATTCCAAGTTACCAGAAAAGGAAAGCTAAAAGTGACAAGACTTTGTACTCAATGAACACTCTTTGTTGGAGCAGCACTCCTAGCAGAGAAGTTGATTGCCTTTCCTCTAGCTTTTGCAGAGCTATTTTATTTAGATCCCTCACCACAGCCTTAAACAGTACAAAGAACAGTACCATGCATGCATATAACAACTTCTAAAGTGGTTCTGTCTAGCAGAAAATGCTACAAAGAGCCTGATCCAAATCATCTCTGAATTTATTAGTATGTTTTAAAAGTTTCTGAAAGATAAAAGATGTATGCCCTTAGATCTATAATTCTCAGTGTCACATGTTATGTATTGCTTACTAATGAGAATTAATAGTGTGTTTGATGTGTTCCCTTATGGTTCTCTTCACATGCCTTGCAGCAGCATGGTTAAACCTCTGCAGCTGTGGCATCCAGAGGCCAGCTTTGTGGTGGCCCCTTGCCATAGGGCCCAGGCCATACCCTCTTCCTGTGTGGACAGGTGGCAGAGTTCAGTCTGCAGACACTGAAACGGCCTGGTGGGAAGCAGAGGACGCTTGGCAGCATGGTGGCAAACCAACTGCTCCTCAGCACCTGACAGGAAACAGCTGTAGGCCAAAGAGAAGGAACCTGCAGGCCAGGCATGGCCAGATGGGCACCAGGGTTGTCCATGAGCTCTGTAATCAGCGGATCACGATGCCTGTGAACACAGCCCAGCAGAATGCTACTCAATTAAGTGCTCAGTATTTGTAAAATGCTTTGAGATATGTAGATAAAGGATATTTGCTAAACAAAACAATATTATTCTGACATCGCATTCCTTCAGGGACAGACAAATACTACAGTATGTAATTGGTCTGAAATCTCTTTAAATATACATCATTAGAGCTCTCCCGAGATTCCCATCAGTGTCAGTAATTGTGTGTACAAAGAAATACTCATTTGATTATCTTACAATACAAAATCCTCTGCATATATCCACAATGATTATATATTCAGTACAATCCCTTTAATGTCAGTACATCAACTGTGTTTGAGTTGAGATTTTGCATTCATCATCACATTCAAGCAAGTTTTGTCTTGCCTTCTCATCTCCCATACTTGATCTATCTCTTTAAACTTGGCATTTCTAGCAACCTCTCCCAGCTAGGTTTTAAAAGTAGATTCTTCTCTCTGCTCAATAAGCAAGAGAACAGTATATAATTTCCTGTTTTATGTACAACATCTGACACTGTAGAAAGAACCACTGCAAATCTTAGCAAGGCAGCAGAAAAAAATAACTGAAAATTCTCCTGTATGGAAAACGGCTCTGCAGCACCAGCTATAAAACCATATATAAAACACATTATATGAAAGGTTAGCAGATTTCTTGGCAGAATATAGTAAAGTATGTGGGATTGCTGTACAGAAACAGAGCACTGAGAAAGAGAGAGGGCCTTCCATCAAACACTAAATACAAACCTCAATCTGCTTTTCTCCGCACAAAATAAAAAATGTCAAGAGAAATCTGGCACGAGTAAACCTGTCCTAACGTTAATATTTTGAGTGATAGCCTACACAAAGCATCTGCAACAAAATAATCTTCCCTATTTAACCAGCAAACAAGCTGAGGGTACAAAATTTCCCAAAGCACCAGAATGACTTAAACAACCACTCTGCATTTACAGCAACGACTTAGGCATTTCAGAAAATACACAGCACTGACGTTTAATGACGCCAGGGACAGAATTTAAAGATATTTAAGCATTCAGAAACACAGTTATCTAAGTGCTCTGTCTCTCAGAGAAAATCCCACTAGAAGCATATGACAACCTGGGGCTTCCACGTGAGGTTATAAACTCATATCTTCACAAAGCCTCCAAGTCCAGTAAGAGGGTTATTAAATGAAGATGACCCTCTATGCCAACACAAGACAACAGTCTTAAAAAGGGGAACAATAACTGTGAAGTCCACCTTTGCAATGACAGCACATGGCAAGGACAAGAAACTGCCAGCTGGGACTGTGCTAGGAGTGATCTTACAGCAGCATTAGAAGCTTCATTCCGTTGTCCAGGGTATTTCACTCAGTTGTCCAAGTAGGAAGCAGACTGCCTGAATCATGGGCCCAGTAAGGCAAGAAGAAAACTTGTTTCCCTGGATTGCACACTGGTAGACAGCCCTTCCTCATGGACTCTGAAGAACAAAACTATGACGAGAAGGCATTTGTCTTTCAGCAATTTTTAATTGCTTGAACTTCCCCTGTTAATAAAGCAATGTTGCTTTCAAAATCTTTCCATAAAATTCCAGATTTTCAGTCATTTGTCAACACTCATCTGTCACATGCTCCTTAAAGATGCAAAGTCTTCAGGAAGAGTCTGGGAAGGAAGTATCTGAGATACTGTCAGTATCTGAAGCCAGAACTAAATCCTTGGAGCATAGATAATTGTCAGGTTATTTTACAGCCCATCTGCAGAAGCACTGCCTAACTAGGAATCAAGTAACTACAAAAACCTCTTCTATGCATTTGTGGAAATAACAGCCAAAATTAACTTGGAGTGTGGCCATGTACTTACATAAGGTCATGGCATGATGTGGTTACTTGTCGGTGCTGATATTTATTCGAGTGGAATAAAGTGCTATTCATGAGCTAAAAGCCAATCCAATGTTTTATTCAGAATTAAAATGCTTTTTCCAAAGAGGATGGCTTTTCCAAAGTAGTAAGTGCTGGGCCAGTTCTGTTTCCTTTAATGTCAGAGGCAGCTTCTGAAACAGTAGCTCTGACTTCAACCATTATGCTGGGCTGTTCAGGGCAACTGCAGTCTGGCAAGCCAGCACAGTCTCTCCCTGGGAGATGAATATGGCTAAGGGTAAGTAAGCAAGCTGGCACAAAAACAGGAGCTTGGGTGGAAGTGTAACTAGGGATTGACAAGGCTCTCCTGGATATTTGGAAAACCTTTTCCCATTGTGAGTAAGCTGGGGAAACTCTGCTATGAGAACCACATTTCAGAAATGTTCTGCACCATGAGTGAAAGATCAGTTGGAATTTTAATTACAATTGCATTATAATTAAAAAATTTCTTGTCCAGCAGCATCACAGGGACTATATATTCCTTGCAGGCCTCCATTCTGTCCAAATTCAGAAGAACATACCTGGAGTTTCAACACTTTTCGTGTTAATTTAATCTACTATGTGTATTTTTTTTCTAAATACATTTTCACTGGGCTATTGCTGTTGTCGCACAACATTACAATTTAAATTACATGGGTCCATCACATATATAGCTGATATTGAGTATCAATTGCTAATGTTAAAGAGATACTATTGCATATATCTCACTACCAGGCCATAAGACCAACCCTAGAAATTTCCAGGAGGAGCAGCCCTACAAAGATGATGACAGCCAGTCCACAGTGTTTGGGGCATTGCTACACAACAGTAAGATCAGGTCAGATTCAAAATGCTTCTGTGACATTTTAAAATCTATCTTGAAGATCACTGGAAAACCCAGTCCTGGCCCTCCTGTGTTCTCTTAAGAAGTGACAGAAATCACCAATATTAGTAAAGCCAAAGGTACTGGCTAAAATCAGGAAGTCCTAAGAGAGTAGTGGAATGAACCCATTGAGACTTTTATGTTAGCTAGAGAAGTCATAGCGGCTGCACCTTTTTCTAACCTTGAAACTATAAAAAAAAGTTTTTACCAAACATTTGTTGAAATGTTCTTTTCCCCCTAACACAGTAATTCCTACTTAAACAAACATCTCACATGCTAAGAAGCTTCCATTAGGTACAACTCTATCTAATTTACTTTTCAAGGAGTTCAAGTCAGTAATGGATGTAGCTGTTCATAACCACCCTCTTGTAACCCTCTTTCCTCGCTCTTGCAGTTTGTCCTCCTCAACATCTAATTACCCGTATTCCCAGCTTGAAAACTTTGTAGCAGACACTGATGATATTGAGTGGCAACACGGGATGTTACTCTGTTTATAAACCTCTTTTCTCGGAATTCTCTTTTGAAGAATCACTGGAAATCCAAATTATATCCAAGCCTTTCTCATGTTCCCATGCAGCCCCTGGCTGCTGGCCGTGGTTCCACAACACAAAGTATTCAATGCAACAACGACCTATGCCCTGCCAGCCACCAGCTCCTACTCCTGTGCCCAACATGCCATTTTACTGGCCAGGTCTGCAAAGATTGGGAATGAGGCCCTACTGTTGAGGCAATATTTGTCTCTTTTTAACATGAGAAAATACCCACATTTTTCTGCAGAAAACCAGTTAGACATTTACAAAAGTAACCAAAGCATACTACAAAACTGTAAAAAAGCAACAGAGCACTTGGTTTTGCTTTCTAGTGTTACATTAAGTTGTATTTACACCTTAGAAATAAAATTTTAGTAGCCTTTCAATGGAAATGAAGATGCACACTTATGTACATACTGCATATACTCTACTCCATACTGCATTTCAGAGTATTTCACTGAACCAATTTAATTAACATCAGCCAGCAAGAAAAATGTAACATGAGGGTGATTCAAGATTGATCTGTATAATCTTTCTTCTAATTTAAAATAACGTCCTCTTTTCCACTGAAAGAAAAGCTCAAATGACAGTTGACTGCCATTTGCCCTGAATCTGCATGGAATGTCTCATTGTTTCCAACTCTACTAAGATGAACATCCAGATTAATCAATCATTTCTAATTGTCTGTCTTCCAGATCATGGAGCATGTAAAAAAAAAATCTGTAACTGTAGTTGCCACTGATAGTCCTTGGCCTGTCTACATGGCTGGGAGAATCTAGGTACAAGAGGTTGCCCACATACCTCATTGCTACCAAGATCTCTAGTTTGAAAGAGAGTACTTGAGAAATAACTGTAGCCCTTTAAGCTGTCTTCTTTTATTTTAAAACATTTTCTCCTGTTCTGTTTCTATTAAAAAGTCAACACCCAGCTACTGAGAGAAGAATATTAGTCAAAGACCTTCACAGGAGCCCCACACTGACATAAGAGACTGTTTCTGGAGTCCTTTTGTGTATTATCTTAATTCTCACGAGCTGTTACATTGGATTACATTACTTACAGTTGCAAAGGGAGCAACATCAAACTCATACACACAAAATGGAACAGTCTCCTCTCTTTACAAAGTGCTATCAAGACTTTCAACTCAAAACTAAAATTTAACAGATTCAAGCTGTGTTTCTTTCCTTGTCCTGATACCCTATTCCATGATATTTTTTCTGTAGACTGATACATTGTTAAATGTTCTCCTACTGCATCTAGATAACTGTACAGTGAGTCTACCCATTATTTTCCCGCTGTGCGCTGATCGTCTTAGAGTCTTCCGTAGAGCATATAGTAATATCTAAATATTTGGTTGTCTTTCTGATCCATTAGAGTATTAAAATGGACAGGCATTGGGTCTCAAAGTCTTTTTGAGAGCAGATTTAATCAGTAGTCATTCAGTGGAGTTCAAAAAGAAAGAAGCAAGCAAACAGAAGCAGGGAAAAAGAACAGTGCAGCAACTGCATGGGTCACAAGTACAGCCACCACTAAGTTGACCACAAACTTAGCCTTCTGATTTTTGAGGTGTATTTGCCTAACAGGACCTGGTATTTTATTCCATGATTAAGAGCACGTCCTCTTCTTTCTTTCCAGAGAAGAAATTTAAACTGAATCTCTGGATGCATGTAGGGATTTAGTCATCTTCAGACTATTTCTAGGAATAAAAGTAGTAATGAATTTACCTAAAAATCATCTAATTCCTTGTCCTCCCCTGCAATTGCTCCTGAAGCATTCACTGAAGAATTTGCCAATTAAAAACTAGACAGTCCACAAGTTTGCCAGTCATTCATTTACAAAAAGACACAAGGCACCCATTTTAATGCTGCAGTCGCATTTTAATCAAATATTAATCTTTAGAGGTCTTTGAAGGGAGGAGATATGCTCCCTTTGACAAGCTGCTTCTTAAAATAACTTTTTTGCTTTAACAGTTAAGAAGTCAAACAAGAATGCAGCAGGCAACTCACAGATTAAATAGCACCTTCAACAAATAGGACTCAACGACATCAAGCAAGAGTCAGAAAGCACAAGCTGAGGGGAATGGGACAGTAAGTAGGACATGCATTAACTTTGAAAGTTTGCCATTGTCCAATTGTTTTTGGATAGCGTGCATGACAGCGCAGGTCATCCACTGGAGCAGACTCCTTCAGACTAGGGGCTGCAATAGCTCAATGCCTCCTTGAAGCAGAAGTTCCATGAGGAAATGTGACTTGATCTAATTTTGGAATCTGGAAAAAAGACAAACATCAGGAAGGAAGTTTAAAAAAAGTTTAAGTCCTTTCAAAGAAAAAGGAAACTCAAACCAGATAAATTCAAATAGGAGTAAGTCAGCATCGAACTGCTGTGACATGTCTCTTTGAGAATATAGGGATTGCTTGTACCTCTGAGATGTTTGAGACAGGGGGCAGGAAGTCACTACTATCTTTTGATGAGTTTAGCCCTATGATTTCCAGTTATCCCTGTATGTACTAGTAGTGCAGACCTTCATTTGTATACAACACAGATTAAGCTCTGCTGTGTTAGGTGTTTCGCAGAGTTCCATACACCCTCCTTTCAGTTTCAAACACTCCTATCAGTAGAAAAACCTTTGCAACAGAAGGTTGGAATACTCCAGATGCCACAGATGATTAAAGCTAACAGACAGGAGAACTGTCAAGAAAAAAAAAAAAAAAAACACAACAGAGGAAACTACTTTCAGGTTTCTGGGATAAAGACACAAACCCCTAATTCCACATGAATTCTTCAGTACTGTGCCTACACCCCAGTGAGTACAATCCCCTGTGGGTTTCTGCAGGATTGCTTTGGCCAACAGGGAGAACTTGATACAGCCTCACCCACAACTTCATGGAACATCAGGACCAGATCACACAGTTCCCTTGATTCAACTGAGAGACTCGTTTGCTGAGTCAAATCATCATTTAACTTGTTCAGTTTTTAAAAATTATTGGGTCACAGAGAAATGAAATTAAGACTTTATCAGCTAAGTTTCGGTTGTATTCCAGTCCTTATTTATGCACTAAAATGGTCTAATATATCTTACAGGGTTTCTCAGACGGATAATGGATGCATGTTGACTTCACAATGACCCCAGAGGGCATAAGTTTCCTCCCATTCTCCCTTTGTTCTCCTCTCCTCTTCCTCCTTCCCTCTCATCCCACCCCTCTTTTTCTCTAACAGCCCTGTAAACAGTAGAGGATTTATCTGAGCCAGTGGAAAGGGGGAAAACGGGCACGGCAAGGAGGGTTACCACCTCCTCCATACCACATCTCTCCTCCTCCTGCACAGTGGCAAGCCAAACTGTAACGGTAAAGTCAGAGGAAAGAAAAGGAACAACACAAAGCATTTTTAAAACACCCATTCTTAAATACTGGAATTAGCAAACATAGCTGAATTGAAAAGAATTCCAACCAGTCTTTTTAAAATGAAAGAACCATTGGCTCTAGGCTCAATTCTCTCTATATGTATGAGACAGGCACAACAGTCAATGAGATTTAACATATAAGGGGGAGGAAAAAATCCACATACCAACCTTCCACCATATGCCATTATTAAACTTAAAGTACAACTTCTCCTATGAATACATTATCTAAGTTTCAGACATTTTAGTATACCAGAAGACTATCCTATAAGTCTATCGTAAGCCTCTTCTTTTGCTCTACCCCACCACTCCTGTGATCAATTTAGAATTCATAAGTAAACAAAATCCAGCTGGGTAAACAATGAGCACAAATGCACCTTAGGAAGTGGTTATTTATCCTAAGTCACCCTCAACCAACCTCATACCCAGTTTCTTGGAATCAATGTAGTGCTGGAATTTCACATTTCAGAAATACAATCTGTCTTCACCGCAAGTGTTAATTATAGAGAGTTCAGCTGCTGCTTTTTCTTTTTTTAAAGTAATTTACCATTGTTCTAGTACAAGCTAGGTGTTAACTCACCTATGTTTTCAGCTGAGTACAGTATCCCACACTTCCCAACCTGAGCTGCTACGCAGTACTGCTGTACGGTCTTCCAGGAAATGTAGTAGTGAAGCCCATCAGTAGTCATAGTTTTGCATTGCCAAAGTTCTCTGCAACCGTGGTGCAGTCAGTCTGTTAATTTTCCCTCTGACATGTGCATGTCAGTGCTAAACCTCTGCATCTGTAAAACACTTTGGGATCCCTGACAAAGAAGGACTCTATGTAAAGGTCAGATGAATAACTTTCTTCTTGAGAAAAACATTTTAGGATAATTTAAACAGACATGCAAGTCTAGCAATCTGGAAATTCTCACAGCTGCTGTTTGCTACCTAAATTCTGTGCTGCTTAGAGTCATGTGTGTCCACATGATCTGCTAAGCTGGGCACTGGGAGCTGTCTCTTGCTCTTGAACTTTTTCCTCCTGCACTTTAAGATCAGCCCAGCAATGCTTTTATTGTGTAGTGCTGAGTACATGAGCGTGCATGTAAAGAGCATATGATGGCAGTTGCTTCTAAATGGTTTATAACTCTTCTGTCCTTTGTTAGCATTTCTTCGGTTATTTAAATAAATTAATTAAAATTTCAGGACTTTTTTATTTTCAAAGCCAACCCAAAAACTAGATGTTTAGATTTTCATCCTTAGAACTTAGAGTGGACTTTGCCTTATATGGCAACCACGGAGTAAAGGAACCACGTATTCGATTTTCATTTTCTCTAGATATGAAAATATGTGTGCTGATTATCTTTAGAGAGTATTTATATTGATTCTGCTTTCCCAGGACTCAATACACAGAGCATACCTCATATAGGCTATAATGTTTTCAAGAGTTATTTAAAGGCTTCCTGCAAGTAACAAACAAAACATTAACTCCCTGGAAAGACAGGAAGCTTACAAACTGAAACTCTGTCCACCACTACAGTGATGAGCATTTAGAAATATAAGTAATCATTATAAGAATACCATAACCCATCAAAGTCCATAGGTCAGTCAGCTTTCTATTTCTGTGTTGTAACAGGAACAGTGGCATGAGCATAGGGCATTACAGGAGAATTAATGACTAGCTGCAATTAATGGCCCTGGGCTATGCCTGAGGCAATCAACTCCTCTCATCTACTCAGTAACCCCAAGAGATACTCTGGTCTCCTTTGGAACATTAATGTCCAGTTTTTTAATAAAATTCTTTCTTTGCAGAATTTTTGTGCTTAGATTATTCAGAGGGCATTATGTACATATGAGTAAAAATACAGTCAATTAGGGAGAGCAGATTGGAGTGAAAAGCAGTATCAGTGCCTTCAAGGTAAGTTCAATGGGAACAAATGCTCTCAGACAATAAAGAATGCAAGTGGGCTTGTATTTTTGATCACTTGCTCTCTGTATATTTGAAATGAAAGCTATAGTATATTCACAGCTTTCTGTAAGTCTTCCAGTACTCCAGCTCCTTCAGAAAGTCTGCGCTTCACTCTAACACAACCATCTTACTTTGCATCACCTCACACCACTACCCCTATCACCACTGCTCTAAAAATGTCACAGACCCTTTTCAGTAGGTGCTAGGCACTTTTAGAATTGGTTCTAATGCACGTACAACCAAGATAATAACCATTTTAGTCACCACTGTCATAAGTTATTAACATACTACAGATCTTAATTTGGGGGAAAAAAAAAAAAAAAGGCAATGCATCATATGTTACTTTATTCCCTGGCACAGTTTCTCCTCAGTTATGCTTTTTTATTCCTCACTCAAAAAATTCCCTTTGCAAACATTCATTGACTGCCTCTTGGCATAGATAGCAAATACATTACAGACTGAGCAGTTACACGTGCATGAAGAATTCAGCCTTCTTCTCAGGTGAGCTCTGCAAAACTGCAAAGGATCCTTCCAATCTGGACCCTGAATATTCTCTTCCCTATAAAAGCATTGCTCTGAAGATTAATCCATTTGATTGAGATGCAATCTGGAATGTTGCCATGCACCAAAGAAGTAATTCTTGACATAACTAGCAACAAATAAAACAGAGATCTCTCTGAGTGCTGAGCACTACACACCAATTATCAGAAAACTCAGCTCCACACTTACATTCAAATACTCTCTACTACCAAAACTTCAGCCTACCAATAAAGTCACAATCAGCAACACTGTCATCACATGGTATAAAAATAGTGTGTCTCGTCTGTTTAAACCTCCAGTTTGCTTGCTTGCTTAACACTTTTGCTCAAATTCCCTGTCAAATGCATGCAAGGGCTTTCCCTCTGAAGCCTACGTGATCTGTGCATGTAATCTAACTGAAGAGGACAAAGTTTTGATTTCTGTAGACAAAGGATGAAAATTTTCTTTACTACATTTAATTTTTTAATGGTCCTGAAAAATCTTACCTGTGTTTGTATGTTCCTTCAAAGACAAGGATCCAATACCACAACATGGTACTGGCTGTAACAGTTAATTGCTTATCAATACAGCAAAAGTAGTAACAGACATAAACCAGATGTATTTGCCACCTTGTTGTTTCAGAATTGTCCACACACTACTTTAATATTAAAGGAATAGGTCTGTACCACAGTCCCCTCCACTGTAAAATAGAGCTGGCAACTTAATCACTGCTTACCATAGCCTGGGGAAAATTATGCATTTGTGGGCAATTATCAGTTTTCCATAGTCTTTCACTGTCTGCAGATTTTCTGTTGTAGTGATGGTGACACTACTGGGATGGTTAACTAATTTCCCCTCAAAAACAGATAAAAACTGAAATGACAGAGCTTCTGGCAAGAGAATTTCTGGCAGAGGAAGCAAAGTAGGAAATGCAGTTCCTGATACAAAACAGCCCACTCTGTCTCATCTGAGAGAAGGCTTGCTGCCTGGGTATTTCTCAAATGAAAAACTGCCAGGGTTTAAAACAGCTGAAGCTTTCCTGTTATGAGAATTATGTGCTTTACAGATCATGATAAATCCTGACTAAAATATGAAAGAGTCAGTATTTCAAACTGTTCCTTTCCTTCAGTGAGGTTACATTTACAGTTCAACGAGTGGACTTGGATTACAGGGTCCTTTTTCACTCGAACAGACTGAAAATATATGTATACATTGCAGAAGTAGTGTTCGAGTACCGAACAAAAATTACGAGAAACATCTCCCTGAAGGAATTACTCAGTCCCTCAAGAATTTTCTTGCATTATTCCTCATACCTTTCTTTCCACTTCCTTCCTTCCTCTCACCACTCCTCATCTATCCAAGGAAAATAATGCCAGGCTATTCAATGGCCTTGTTATCACAAGAAGTTGTTATGCTACATTGGTAAACTGAGAAGTGGCGTTTGTATGGTTTGTGGTGAAAACTGCAACCTGAGTCTTCACTGCTTCTGCTGGGAAGTTCAGCTGGAGTAACTGAGGAAAAACAAAACAGAGGCAGAAACCTGGACTTTTAAAAAGAGCACCGGCAGTCCAGTACTGCAACTGGAAACAAAGAACAACCACCCATACTACTTTCCCAGCTCAAACTGGAAAGCTAATTGGGACGTGGCCTAAGTGTAGTATGAGAAGTCACACTATACTTCTCCCATGGCCTTAATCTCCGTCACAGACATTAAAGGTGAATTCTACATTTTATTGCTCACTTTTCCTTTCAGTGATTGCTCCTTCCATCTTGTAGTTATTTGTTTAGATTTTTAGTGCATAAAAATCCTGGCATTGCCACTATGGGCTCTCAGCCATCTGAGCAATCTTCTTTAAATACACTAACACATCATCCATATGGTTATCCAATATGTAACTATTTACTTTCCAGGACAATCACAGAGGAAACAAAAACCATTAAAAGCTTCACAAAATTCACAAAAGATTGTCCCCCTAATTAGGAGTCTATGGTTTTCACTGAATAGCAGAGTTTTAGCCATCAGTCTGCATGATGCCCTTTTTGAAAATACTTTCATTATTATAAGTGTTCCTTAAAAAAGACTGAAAGATCAGATGAGTGGTTGTTCCTAGGAGCTACCTGTTTGAGATCACTGTTGTGTATGCCCCAGCAGGGTCTGATACCATGCAGTTCACTATGTTCTGGAAGATACCCACTTCAGAGACAGCATTTAGCAAGGCTGGGAAGACTATCTGAAAGCTAGAAGGAGAGATACCAAGAAAAGTCCTTTCCAAGTATGATCTTCTTCAATAACAGCTTGCAATTTATTAATGGTTTTCAACACAGTTTCTAAAATTTGGTCAGAGGACCCAATTAAGGTATAAATAGTTTGTTTTTCATATTAGCTGTAATGGTTACTGTTTCTTTTAGAGTCAACTTCCATAAAAAAAATTTTGGCCCCTTGCGGAGATTCACTGTTTTTCCTAGAAGACAATGATATCTGGATGAAAGTTCACTTTGCTGAGACAGTTAGACTGTCATTTATCACAACTTTCTAAGTGTACTTCTGGTGGTAACTGATGCTGTGAAAGTACCTGAGATGATCTGTGGCTACTTTACACACTGTAGCTTGTGTGCTAACATTTTATGCTCAAAGTTGGTTGTGAGTATTCCAGACACAAGTCAGTGGATGGATTAGTGATTATTGAACTTGTGGAAGAAATCAATGAGCTCTTAGGCCTGTGTGCATAAAGCAAGATGGAAGCTTTTCACGCATACTATAAAGACCTACATTCTTAGGTCTCTTGGGATACTTGCAAAATTGTGTCTTCTTTTATCAGAAGTGACTAAACCCAGAAAGGATAAGGAGGGGCAGGAGGACAGAAAGCCATGACATTCCTTTTCCTAGCCAGCAGATTTCATAAGCTTTGGGATGGGGACACAACATACTCATTGCAGCAATACAGAAGTTCACTCTCTCTCGTATCATGGAACTTGAAGGCCTCTTCTTGGGGCAATACAGTTTTCTTTTGTGACCAAAAGCAATAATAGAGGTCAGACTTTCAACTTCAAGAGAAAGATTTACTGTTTCGTAGACAGAAAAGAAGAAATTATATTTAGTCGACACATTTTGAACCCCTATGATTATATTCAGGTATGTTTCTCAGGACAGCCATTTGTTTGTATGAGATGCCACCATAGGGCTCATGCTGCTTTAAGGTTTCAGGCCCTGCCTTGGCAACTTTGATTAATAGGAGCTTTTCCACTGAACTCAAATGTAACAATGATATTTTGTATGTTGTTTTCCTGAATATCATAGGTAGAAGCAAATTCACTATACTGAAATTGGCATCAGAGAGCCTCCTGCAGCTCTGAAAGTGCAGGTATTAGTGTCCATTAGCATACTTTTCTCTAAAGTACAAGAAACTAATTAGCATAAATTTCTTGACTAAAACTGAAGGTGGAAATGAAGACCAGGTTGGAGTCTAATGAAAGAGCTTTACAGTTAATAGTGAAACACTCAGCATAACAGACAGATAAACATGGAATTTCACTCTGGAGGAACAGGATGTGCCTTGTTTTGACAACTGAAAAGTGCATCCAAGACCATATTCAGCTCACAACAGACTTTTTTCTCTTCATCTAAAAAGCAATAACCATATTCCAGTTTTGTCATATGCATTACAATTAATTTAGCATCTAATTTAAATGTGACCGCATTATGAAACTTCACAGAAACACACAACTAAATATTTGTTTTAAGATCACAACATTAACACAACTGTAGACTGTCTTAGCAGATATAGTACTTACAACTGTTAAAAATAACTTTGGTAGGAATCTTTACAAATTGTGTCCAGTTACAAGACAAGGAAAACTACTTACTTGTTTCATTTTCTTTGTAAACCAGAACAACCTCCTGCTGATTCAATGAACATGGATCACAGAAAAAAAAAGAATGCCTTTATGTTACCAACAGAAGCCAAACTCCATTAAGAGGAGCCAGATTGATTATATTACTCCATCAAATGTGAAAGGAGAATATTAAGCAGAACAAAAATATAGGAATCTTTGGCATGCAGTTTACAACTTAAGACCACACTGGGTACATTAGAAACGATGCAACAAGGTCAAAGAAATCACCACTCCTCTTTGCTTCCTGTTGCTGTACAGCTTTCCTCTCTTTTTATGTTTATTATTTTGTAAGTCAGACTGCTAAATCTATGAGTTCCCAAAGGAACCCCAGAAAAAGGGGCCAAGTACAACTGAGGGCCTCTGTGATCACCCATATGCACATTTCATACAAAAATAAACATTCTACTTGGTCCACGTTCCATCTGCCAGTTGGCCAGGTTTTTTATTTATTCTGTTGGGAAGAATGAGCACCCTTTTTGCCATAAAGTCCTACCTTCCCTCTTCTCCATTTCCATCCATCATTCCCATAGGATAGTTGCAACTATTAACAGACGAACTTTAACTTCTGTTTTGGCTAAGACCTACACAAAACACCTGTGTCACAAGACCTGATATTGGCCCATACTCCAAATAATTTAGGTCAGTGAAGGGGACAACAGCCACACAACATTTTTCAATTGTCACAAAAGTAAACCATTTGCAGACACACACATGCAGGCTACTTCTGTTTCTAAGCCTCCTGTTACTATATTTGGCCATAGTTACAACACTATAAAATAAATTGATGTTCTCCTGTATCTTTGCACCTACTTTATCAAGCTCCTATCACTAAGGCACCTTTCACGCCTCCTTTTTTGTATTTCATAGGTTTGTTTGTTTAAAGCCCCTATCTTTCCCTAGAAATAAGTAAATAAATACAGCATTTTTTGTGGGTTTTTATAAATGCTTCCAAATTTCCCTCGCTTTCAGACTGCACAGCAAGACCTGTCTTGGGTTTCCCTGCCTTTTTCCCTAAAGCCATGAGAGACAGCCTGAGATTTCACATCAATAGCTTTTACTACACATTTTTTCTCTTTGAACAAAACATCACCTTAACATCTGAACAGTAAAATTCCATCTTTCCTTTTTATTTTCCCATGCATTATTTAAATATGCTGCTCTGAATTCCACAATTAGGGTATTCCTGCAGAGTTACAATCAACAATATCTTTATAGTCTAATACAGCAGGAAATGTGTGCCATCCAGGATAGTTTCACACATTTGTTTGCTGTATAGTAGCCTCAATTTAAATATGATAATCTAATTTAGTAAAAATGAACTGAAATCAGATTTACTGCAAAAACTTTTAAAATTTAATTTTCAGACTAGCAATCAATGCTTATTCAGTTTTCATTTTATCCCTGCCTTCCCTTTTTGCAGATGCTTAAGTGATATTAAACAATTGCACAAATTTTAAAAACTGTAGGAAAATTACCATCTGCACTAAATCCAGAAATAAAAAGGTCCAGATAAATCACTCTTTATGAGCATTTTTCTTAACAGAAAGAACTAAAAAAAAGGCAAAAAAATCTCAGAATAGAATTAATATACATATATTTTTCTGGCATTCTGCCTTTCAAATCATTTTGAAACATAAGATGACAGAAATGACGAAGAGAGATCACACTATCATCTCACCAAAAACCTTACTCAATTCCTGAAATACAACTGTTAAGATTAAATATTAAAATATCTTCAAAGAAAGAACTATGTTGAGATTCACAGCAATAAAGCCCATTACTATTCACAGATAAAAACAGTATTGAAGTATTATCTGCTTAGTATTACATTTACTTCATTACATTTCCCCTAAATCTATGCAAAATAAAAATACATTCTTGTAAACAACAATAATTACAACAGAAGGAAACAACAAAAATGAAATCTTAAACTTACATTGATGTGTTATTATAGGTCCTGCACAGCAAGTAGCCCTAAGGATACATTTTAGGTTTTTTATCCATGCTCCGTTCTTGTTGCTGATGTGACCACTTAGGCACATGGTCAAGTTGCAATCAGCTTCTCTCTCTGTGATGTATGAGAGCTGTGCTGATTTATCTAGTCCTTCTGCAGCAGATTAGCACTAATGTTTCTGCTTCTGCATCCTACCTTTCTTTAGCAGCAGACTCTGCATTATCATTGGCAATCTGAATTAAAGAGCCAGTGAATGTAGTACAATTTTTTTTCTTTCTAAAACCATTGCAAAGCAGGTAGTCTCACAAATAGAATATTTTATCCACTGAGCCTCTTTTTTAACACTTTTGGCAAGAACAGTAGTCAGAGATACAGAAGAATGGTTCCAGTAAGTCTGCTATAGTCTTTTGGTGATTTATTATGTTAATGGAATATTCTCCTATGTAGATGGCCCTAGGCAAGAGATGGCTGTAATATACTACCATTTCAGCCAAAACCATAGGATTTTCACTTTGTAACACAAAAGTATTATGTTACACACAGTGAAATTCTAGTTTATCCCAAAGAAGTGGACAATGTGAAATTAAATTATGCAAACACGGTTTATGAAAAAAAAAAGGCAAGTTAAGTACCTTAGATGTTAAAGGTACTTAACACATAAACTGATTTGGTTAAAAATTATTTCGGCGTCTTACAGTGCATGTGTTCATTACAAATTCTTTCTTGTTTGCCTTAGGATTGACATATTTTACACTATGGCATTGTCAAATTCAGCTATTAAAAGTATTACAAAGAACCTGACTTTATCTTGTTGCTGTTTTGATTTTCCAGTAAACAAACAGTATTTTAGCAGTAAAATACAATTGTTAATTCATGATCTTTTCAATTCAAGACACCATGAGACACAGCTCTTTAAATATTCATTAGGACTTTGAAAAATATTTAGGGAAAAATGGATGTCTTAGACCATCTAGTCTCGAAAATGTGAACATTCTGACAAGTTTGCTCACTGTCAAAATGAGTCACATCACTGCTGTTCCTAGCTGCTACTCTTTCTGAACACAGAAGTATTTCTCTCTGTTTTTAAGAACCAAATGCCATACCTGAATATTAAACCAGAAATATGTGTTGCCTAAACATTACCAATATTTAAACAGCAGAAAAATTTCAGCTACTCATAAAGACCTATTCTGTATATATCATCAGCAGTCAGTATTATATAGTGTCTTACTCTAGCCAGGAAACCAGGAAAGAAAGAACAAAATTGACTTAACTCATTACTTTACAACAAATACCAAAACAAAGAACGACTATTTTTGCTCTAATGTGAAAGTCTACCGTGGCAACATCCATTTCAAAGTGCTTTCTGGATTTTACATATACTTATTTTTACACCTGCCACAGGAGCACACAACCTTGGGGACAGAATGTAATGAAGACCTAAGCGTGCTCATTAGCACAGAATTGTTACAGAGGCAGTTTTAGGTCCAGGTGTGAAACCGCACGACTCCTTCAAGCCTCCCCAGCTTTCCTCCTCTCTTTGTGTGTTGTTGATAAGGAATGAAACATAGGACTGAAGAAGGGCACCCAGAGACTGAGAATCTTGTGAGGAAAGGTACCTGAAAAAAAAATTTCAAAGCATCCCCAATACTGAGCTGACAGTGCCTGGCTAAATGGAAACACTGAGGAGCTGATGTACCTTCTACTTCATGCCCTCCTGGCCTTCAGGCAGTAACCTGTAAATGCTAAGCATCTCACAGTTTTGAATTTGAGAAGTCTCTCTGTGTGATAGGTGCCTACCACCGGACATTCAAAGAACTGAAGGACTCTGTTTCAAGAAAGATGGAGGCAGGTGCTGCACTTCCATGTGGCTTTGAATCCTCCTCAGGACTGAACCCATCCAAAGAGCAGTAATTCTCCCTTCAGTTGTCTTCCCTGGGGAATGAGACTCAAACTCCCAACTTTCATGCCTCAGGACAGTGTCCTAAAGAAATAGCTCTATTCCACTAGCAATGCTGCAGTTAGGAGTATTCTTCCTTCTGTGGAGAAACATGCTACAATACCAAAAAATGAAAGATTCACTACACCAGAGAGGACAGCAATGCTGACCTTCCCAACAGGCTTATACCAACAAAAGGGAGCATGATATGGATGTGGCAGACAAAAGTGAAAAGTGCTGTCAGTTCTAAAGGCAGTATCAGTTGCAAGGACACGTTTTCACTAAGAATTGAAACAAAACTTGGACCCCACGGTTTCATGTACGTCTTTGCTGTACTAGGAAAAAGGTATTTAGCCAAAATACTGAAATCTGGCTTAGAAACAACATTGGAGCTGCTACTGCAGATACACATAGAAAATCACTCTTAAAATAAAATCAACTCCACTTTAAACATCACCATCTATGTCATCCCCAGACTCCCACTGGAAGTTTGTTTAGAACCTCATCTCTCTTAATGGTTAGAAAGAAACTTCTAATGTACACTCAAACACTCAAGCTGCATTAGTACCCACCTGCTCCTGAGCAGCACTGTCCTTTAAGAGTTTATATGCCCTGAATGGTGGTCTCATGCACTTACAGACAGCAACTATACTCCCTATCAGCTTTCATATCAACAGACGAACCAAGACATGCTGTTTTAGTCTTATCATATAAAATAGACTGCCCATCTCCCTTACCATGGTAGTCCTTCTCTGCATCTATCCCTGTTTGAGTTCATCTCTTCCAAACATGGGTGAGCAGAACCATACAGACTATGTTCCACTTGGACTGAACATAGGATTTATTTCAGTAGACCAAAAAAGCTCTGGTTTTAATACACGGTGCAATAAAAAACCTCCTATCACCTTATCTCCAGCAGCTAAAAACTGCAAAAGATTTATCTGTAATGGAATTCTGACATATAACAATTGGGATGTGTTAATATGTATTTTTTCTGCTACACTACATGAGGCCATGAAGCTGGGAATCAACACCAATCAGGATTGATTTCTGTCAAGCAAAAAAAAGAATGTAACATTACTGCTGGTCCACTTGCTTAACTCCCAGTTATCTACTGAAACAGGTTGGTTTGACAACATATTTTCCACTTCTCTCAAAAAAGTTGGTTCCACATTGTGGGGAGATGGCTAGGGTTAAAAACTAGAGGAGACTAAGAACTACAGGGTAAAATGCAGCTGCATCTGTCTGGACAAAATGCAGTCAACACGCTCCACAAAGATTCCCTACACAGAGATAAGCACCTGCTACAGGGGCTACACCTTCTCCTCAGATGCCAAGATATGACCATCCCCCATGAGCAGGTGAAGTGAAGAGAGAGAATTTTACATCAATCAGAGATACAAGTACTTATGACTAAGGTCACTCAAGCTCCACCTAAAACTAAAGAGATAGTATAAAAGTAAGTTGAGAATAGGGGGAAAATTGAGGAAGACTCCACTGAAACTGCTGGGATCAGCTGACGGGCTGAACCTGTCTGTCCCCCCTATAGGGATATCTATTGGGTAAGAATTATACTTTATGCGTGTTAAATGCTCCTTTTAGGACTAGAGTGCGCTTGCTTTATAGTACAGGGGATTGCTTTAAACACGTTTTTGCAGTCAGACACTATCATGGACAACCCTCGAACCTTATTAACCTGCCACAATTTGTATTAATAAAGAGTGTTATTCCATAAACTGCTAGAGTGAGTCCTTTACAGGTGCTAGCAGTTGCCAGCAGTGGACAATACGTTGGGAAGAACCACTGAGTGGTCTCCACACTGTTGGCTTAGCTCCCTTGAAAAGGGCAGTCGAATCACCCTCAATCCAGTGAGTCTGTTTGGTGAAGGGTTTCCTTATGGGATGTGGACAGACTGATCGGGCATAAGGGTCTCAGCTTTCCTGGGGCACTGACAGACAAATAAATCATCAAGGGTCAAGAAAATCTCCCCACACTGAGGGTCAGGTAACCCCCCCTTCACGTGACACATACCTATTCAGCAAGGAGAAGAAAGAACAGCCTGATGTACCACTGCCACCAAAAAAAAATCTGTCCTTCCCAAGCCGAAGCGGTTTCAAGTGTTACACACAAGCTATGCAGACAACACACTAATACTTGAAACATGCAAATGGATTGTATGTATTTCTACAGGAAATTACTCAAGGCAATTGAGAGTGTACAGTCAAACAAATTACCATCTATAATTGAAAACATGCAAGTAACTTTTAATTAAACATGATTCCTCTATTTAAAAAAAAACCAAAACAACACATTAAAACCTTACTAAAAGGGAGGGGGAAGAATGAAAAAAACAATGTTTTGTGAAGAGAGTGTTGTTCAGGAAAAAATTATACAAAGCAGACTTTCAAATGTATTTCTAACTTATTCTTGATTCCAAGCCCACTTCAATTTCAAGTAAAAACATACATAGCAGGTAAAAAATGCAGGTGCTCAAAACCACAGATAAGATATTAGAATGCTTATTTATGCAAGTAACTGATTCATTTAAAGCATCAAATATTAGATGGATACAGGTAGGAAGAATTTTGGAGTTTAAATGATAAAAAAAATCATTAAAGAATCATAGACCAACATCAAAAACGTAGCAAAAACTATAGACAAAAAAAAACCCAAACAAACACACACTTCTTTTTTTTAAGCCACAGTTGGAGTCCCATCACAGAGAGGGCATGTAGCTGCTTGTGCCGAGGCCACAAGAAAGGGCAATCTCTTCAGCTGAGAGCCTGTGTGCTCACGTAAGCGTTGCATATGATACATATGGATGTTAAAAGCTTGTTCAACCATTCGACAATCATCAAAACACTTTCAGAAAAGAAATATATACTATATTCTCACTTTGCACATGGAGAAAGCAAGAGGGTAAAACTAAATATCTTGATCAAAATCACAATATGACTAATGATTTTCATGAGACAGGTTTATATGACTTGCCTTTTGGCAGCTAGAAATCACAGTAGCTGCATAGCAGAGCTGGTACATCTTTAGGCTTTCCACAGGGATCCACTGGTAGTTGAGCTAATCATTGACAACCTATTCCTCCCACTATCATGATACAGAAAAAATAAGGGAATATACAGTTTTCCAAAGGCCAGCTCAGAGCTTGCCCTACATTTTAACCTCAGTCAGCAAATCATCCTAGGGATAATACGATTTCTGCCAGCAAAAGCTCTTTTGCAACTATTCCTTATATCAGTCCTTCTGATATAAGGCTAACTATATCACACAAATTCCCCATTTTCTCAGCCTAACACTATGACATTTTCCCCACAACCCTGCCAGCAAAATTTTTAGTATAGACCATGGTTTTAGTGAGTAGAAGAACAAATAATGCTTAGGGAAAATAAACCAATAGGAACACTTTAACCCCACGTATCCAGTTTACATTTCAAGGCTCTCTCTGCAAGTTAAAAAGGGACCTTTTTCCCAAAATCAAAGTTGAGCTGGTATCTGAAATACAGAGATCCCTACAAATCAGGGTAGTCTACTAGCTGCAAACTACACATGCCACAATATGGGTATGTAAGCATCAGGGATCAAGAACAAACCTGAAGAGATTATACGCTGTCCTATGGGCTACAGAACCCACTTGCCAAACAACACTGTTCTAAGAACCACTGGGTAAAGCGGAATATACAGAAAGTACAAGTCTATATCTTAACCTTCTGAATAGCTAACAATCAACCTCATGTTTTTCCTTGGAACAACAGCGCTAGAATTAAGTCAAATTTCTTACTTTTCTCAAAGTGGTCATTTATGTCTCCTTGCATTTTAGTGTCAGTGTTGTGAAATGTCCCTTTTCCATTCAGATCAGACTATAGGCTGAAGAGAAAATAAAGGATGATAGTTACAAACTATCTTACTGCATGACAATATAATAGTGTGTTTTATTCCTTACTTTCCCTCAAAGAATATTTGGCATGCTGCATCTATCATTAAATGTATATTTAATACCCAAGAGGGATAAACTTAGCTTTATAGCCTTCAAACCCAGCTAGATGAACTAGCTTCCTCATTTGATAATGGTGCATCTGCCCAATGGACAGATAACTGTCTCACAAAAAGATGTTTAGCTTCAGAAAGCCCATGTGTAAAGGCCACTGTAAGATACATTTTAGACCATACTTAAAAAAAAAATCAGAGAAGGTCAAAATCCAACTTGGGTGAAGAGAACAGGGAAAAATTGTTTTGGCAAATGGAGACAGCTGCCTTAGGCAAAGAGGTAACATTTCATACAATGAATGTGGGATAGGTTTCTTATCCAGAGATCAATGCCATGAGTTGTTCATTAGGTATAGTAACTTTCTTCACCTGAAACTATGTTTGGAATAAGTAAATCTAGACATGCCAAGTACCCTGTTTCCTCTCAGTAGGGGATTCTTTTCACATTTTTATTTGTTTTAAACAAACCTGGATTTTATTATCAGCCCTTATGATACTTGGTGCATTTTTTTTTTTTCACTTTTCTATGCAAAAAGACTTCTGTAAGTTTTAGGTTCCTGGCAGCCCCTCTAATGTCAATCAGTAGGACCTGCACCAGACCGTTTTCTCAAAGAAGTGTGCTGCAAAAGGTAAAGGCAATCATGCACTAGGAAGAACTCAAGAGCCTGAAGAGGAGGTGGACCTAGTACTAGAATGTTATTGAAAAATGAGCTATTATTGTTTAACATCACTGCATTTTGGAAATCAGAGACTTTGAGAACATAAATGAGTAACAGTCGGGAGGCCAACAAGCAACACATTTGTTGAGGGGGCACAGGAACAAGAGTTACTTGTTTCAGCCATGTCTGAGGGAGGAGTATAACATTAATTATCAAACTTTTGATGAGCAATTTCATTCTGAAGACAGTCATTGAAATCAAACGTGTGTGCTTTGAATGTTGCAGCTTCTGCAGAATACAGTGTATAATTACTATATTTCTGCTTTATCTTCCTGAACTTGATTAGATGCTACTACGCAGTTAGCCAGCCAATTTTTGACTAGAAAACAAAATATGACGTGAAGCAAAAAGGTAAAGTTGAAAGTTAGTTTGGAGTCACTCCCTCCTCCTCACACTTTCTTGCAACATGGGCACAAAGGAGCATTCCACAAACACCAGAATCTATCCGTAACATGTGGAAATAAATACTTTATCAGAATACAGAGTAGCCAACGGTGTTCACTGAGAGAGGAGGTCACTCAGAAATGAGGGGTTTATTTATTTAATGATGTACATATTGATAGAGGGGCAAATGTAGAAGAACAACGATCATGCTAAGAGGTCATCGTGAGGCAGTGCCAATAAAAACTTTAATATTCTTTAATTTAAATGTTAGCAGATGTGTTAAGAATGTTAGAATGCAGGTCGCACCAGTTTATGGTGGGTGAATTCTGTCCTGGAACAATCAGGGAAAACTTAGGAGAGAAATGAAAACACGTGAGTAACAGAGAAAAATAACTGAAACTATATATTCTTGCCAATACCTTATTTTCTAATACATTTTTCCTTCTTTCATTTGAGAGTGAACTTTCCCAACTCATTTAACCAAAGTTGGAGGTTTTAAATGTGGTTATGTGGGTTGTGGTTGGGTTTTTTCTTTGAATTACTGAAGTAGTGGAAGAAAGAAATGCAGTAGCTGCCACATATTTGGACATCAGTAAAATATTTAATAGTCATAGTTAATTTTAAAAAACTGAAAATGCCTTGGGTAGAAGCATTGTCATGAAAATTAACAATTAGTTAAATGACTGCAAGCAAAAGATAATGAAACATGGCAACACATAAAAAGGTGGTATTAGAGAAGTACTAAAGGAATGGGTTCTGATTTTTTTTAATTCATAACTGCAGAGGGAGAATAAACAATTTGATAACATGGAAACACTGGAGAAGGAGAAGATTAAAAAAATGAACAAAAAATAAATATAATACACAAGGGAATTAGCAATGCTGAGGAAAAGACACATTTGGAAAAATTTAATGGAGACATCACTTGCACAGAGCTAGTGACTTAGCAAAGTCTAGGAAGCAATAATCCTGAACACAGTTGGAGTATACAGCACATCTCCCACTGCCATAATTTCTAACTCTGTATAGATACCTATAAGCTTAACTAGTGACAGTTTTACTTAATACAATGGCAAAACACTCTTCTGTCAGCAGTTATCAAATTCTGGCAGGTAAAACTGATAGTAAACATCAGATTAGATATGTTCCAGATACACATGAAAGGCAGGGTCATATAATTCTGTGTTTTAGAGAGCTCACACAAAGAAACACAATGGCATTTTAGGTAATTTAAGAAGTCACGTGATTATATTTTTTAATTGTGACAAAGCATAGATATGGTCACAGTGTGCAAAAAGTGAAGGATATAAATAATGAGGACAGAGAGAAATCATCTGAGGGACATGAAAGCAGTACACAATAGAACCAAAGAATGAACTCTGAAAACAAATTCTGGAGGGGAAATCAGAATAAATTTGTTAATAGCATGTGATGTACTTGGCTGTGGAACGTTTTTCCAAAAGAAGCACCCATTCACAAGCCATTTGGCATGGATACTTAAAATGCGCAAAGACAAAACTTTAGAGAGCATACAATATGGGCTCTTCAGAGGGGAGAAGGAGAGAGTGAACGAGAGAAATGGAAATAAAGCTCTCGTTAAATAAAGACATCATTTTAGTTCCAAAAGAAGGGACAGAACTAGTCCTACACATGAAGACTGATGAGGAAGAAGCATGACAGGTTTTCATTTATACAGTATTGTATACTGTTACACTCCACTTTTATGGTACATAAAGAATTTGAAGGCTTTTCTACAGTCTTCCCTGAAATAGCAGGTATTGGTCAGAGCCAAAGACAGAAGACACAGTATGTGGAGTGTTTGGCCACAAGCACAGCAAATTCTACTGTCCATTATTGAAATGAAATTGGCGTAAAGAGAGAGGTTTCACTTAAAAGGCGAGTAAACACAACTTACTGGAACTCTACCATCGTATTTAACATTTAAACCATGCTGCTGCTCTCTCACCATACAGAGCAGCTAACAAAATAAGAATATCTTACCCCACTTCTCTTATGCAGCAGTTTGTGAGTAATGCCTAGTGTAAATAGATGAGCACTGCTGTCGCAGTAAAAATGTCAAAATAAAGGACCCACTGCAGAAGGCAGCACAGTCATGACCAGGAATGCAGCACAGTTGGAAAACAAAACTAGTAACATTAAAAGATTTTCTTTCTATAGTATCAAAACTTCCATATATGTTCCTACTTATTTTCATCACGCTGAGAAAATGGATTTTGGGGACAGTCACAAGGGCATCTTTTCTAGCCAATTCTACTCACACAAAGCAAACCATTCAAAAATGTTCATTTAAAAAGAACACATCTAATATAAAGACATTCATTATTACTTTAACCACTTTCAAAGTGAGAGTTGCTTTTTCCTTCTGTATTCTTTAGCATATTAGAATACTAATTTTCATTTGTACATGTGGCAGCAGCATTATCAGAAAATGAAGATATGTATATATATAGACTGAAGAGTTTCAGCGGGAAAGGTATACTTAAAAGGAAAAATCATCAGAAACGTTAATTGGTGAAAACAGAAGAAACATGCTAAGGCTTTGCTTTAGCTGGGGACAAGGAAGAATAAATAGTCAATCACAGTCAAAAATCTAGTTTTTTTCTAGACATTTGATATTATTTTTCATGTACATACTACCACAGCTACTGAGCTTTGCCACTGTTCTACCACAGGGGAGTAGTTAGATATAAAGCCCCTCTCCATCTCCCTGCAGAAGTTACTTGCAGCAGAACAACTTCACAAGAGTTGGGTTTTTTTGCAGGTTGTTTACTCCCACATTAAAAAGCAGAAACTTCATACTAGTAGTATGAATTATTTTGTTAAATAAGAAGGGAAAATATACCTCGTGGTCTGCTTCAGGATATCACAACCATTTATTACTTTGTATTCAAGACAGATTAACTCAAATCTTATCCAAAGACATCGTCCATTTAATTGATACAAGTAAAGGCAATTCACCTACCATTTTGTAACCATACTTGGATTAACAGTATGGATGCCCATGTAAAATCAATGTCTTAGGGAATTCTTACAGTAGCAAAATATGTATTCCTACCATGGATAGGGCTTGAAGCATTTCCAGTATTTCCTCTGCCTCACTCCGTTATATAATTTTAGTGTGCAAAGTTGACAATGATCCACTCAAGTATCAATACTTAAGAGCTGATTGGTAGCATACATCAGTTTCTGAAGTCAAATACCAAGTAATTCTCCAGAAAGGTTAAAAGGCAGAAAAATACATATTCTGCTGTGAAAATAGGAAAAGTCTGTCTCTCAGAATAAAGTGACACCAAGTACTTTTCGTATATGATCAGACGGAGGTAACACCCTCTATAGGGCAGATGTGTGTAAATACATCAGACAAGAAAAAACCTGCAAAGATGAGAGTTTTGATATGAACTGTTGTAATCTCAAAGCTTATAATCTTTCCATACCACAGCAACAGCACAGGTAAATGCCCCAGCTGTGACATGCTCAGATTGAAGTGTAGCTCTTGTTTAGTAACACATTTTGTAAAATGGAGACAGTAATCAAGTCTCCCACTCCATCAGTGTATTCAGACATATCTGCTTAATTGTCTACTCTTTTACTACATTTCTCTCCTTTAGCTCTGCAGATCAAATGTGCTAAGAAATTCTAAGTGATGGAATAATTCATCAGTGAAAGAATTATTTCCTAACTGCTTCGTGATTCCTGGTTAACTAGTACGATCTAAATGTCACAGATAGACCTAAGGAAAAATCGACAATGAACTCGCAACCAGAGATAAACAAAGCTTGCATTACATGATAGCAGGAACAAAAGTGACAAATGTAGAAAGAGAAACTATATTAATAAATCTGTGAAAGAGACAGATACCAGAAAACTGCCTGAGAAATGACGGCAGAAAGAAAAAAAGGCATTTGAAAAATGTTTCATGCTTCTAGAGAGGATACAGGCTTGAAGGGTATTGGCAGAAAGAAAGAAAAAAGAAAATAAGTCTGTATCGAGCTTTTAATCTTTCCTTAATTGTACTGAGAGTTTCCAACATTATCCCCAGAGAGAATTAAGCATAAAAGCCTAAGTTACTCAAACAAGTTCCTTTATAACTCAGTCCTCTCAGAACAGCATGACTTCTTTGAAGGACTCAGTTTCTCAAAGGCTAGGTCATACAAAAAACATATCGTACTGCATATTTTTATTATGCTAGAACAAAACTACAATGTTGTATCCGATTCCACTAACCTCTACTCAGGAAAATGTGGATAGGGTTTTGTAGGAATTAACAGAATAGAGTTTGTTTGTACACTTTGGTTAATATTTCAGGAAAATGGCTTGCATTGGTAGACAGAAAAGATATTTTTCAAATGTCAAGATAGACATTTGAAATGTGGAATGCAAAATTAAATAGAAATTACTCAGAAAATGGTCAGAGGTTAAAATGTAAGCAAGTTGAATTATATCAGTAAGTACTAAATGCAGGATGGTAACGTTTAATTTTAAATGTTGATTATTTATTACCCTCAAACAAATGTTACAAAAGTCTGGCTTAGAGCTATGTACAGCATCTAGAAGGAAGGATATTTTATCAGTGTAATTTAAAATGAACAGAAGTAAAGTTTAGTCAGAAGCTATCTAGTGTGTAAACTTTTATTTGTGAATTTCAGCTTTAATTTCTTCACTTGGGATTTAACTGAGAAAGTATTTTATGCAGAATTCAGGGGAAATACACACTAATGGTCTTATCAGCCATAGGATGAAGGATAAAGAAAGTGAGCCTTAAGCATCACATCAGACTGTTTGCATGAATTCACATATTCTGCTAAACCACTGCACTCAACAACAGCCTGTAACAAAAACACTAGATGAAAACACAAATTTTGTGAACATCCAATACATTACACAGTTTAAAAGTACATGGAATACATGCCTTAGAAGGCCACCACGTCTTATGTGCTCTTCTCAAGTATTTGTGACATATACAATCATCCACCACAATGAAAAAAGTTATCCATGAACAGGTTGTTCCATAAATCCCTGTGAGACTTAAATGTTTCTGAAGGCCTGCTGGCCATTTCACATTGCTGGTGAACAGATTTCTAGGAATTTTGTAGCTAACTGAACTAATGGAATTAGAGCAATACCCACTAACCCTGAGAACCGTAACTGCTGGAGTTTTACTGCTCAGATTGAAAGAAGAATTGATTCAAGAGCAAGTACATGGACAATTGGAGTTTTTTTAAATCTCTTTCTTCTCCTGACATCTGGGACTGGCCATAATCAACACAGGTGACAAAATGAGGGAATGAGTCCTGTAGTTCTTATTTTTTGCCACAGGAGAAATATTCCATATTTAGTTCTTAGTTTTCTATATCCTCCTTTTTAAGTGTACCTCTGGCATGCCTAGGGTTTGTAAGGCTTTGATACAATTTACCTCAGTACAAGGACTGGGCTGACCCTTTTGTTAAGCACCCCTGAACTACTAAGCCACAAAATCATGTGAGTGATTCCAGCCTCTTGCTCTTACGTCATACCAGATATGTCAGTGGACAGAAGCTATTACAGAAGGGACAAGATTAAAGATTTAAACCTACTGCCACCAGCCTGTGCTACATATCATACAAGGAGAAGAAAGCAATTGTTATAGATAGTTATCTGTGTTGAACTCTCACAATGCTCACTGATTTCAATATGGTAGTGTTTCACCAGGGATGAAAAGAGAGGAAAAATCAGACTAAGGGAAAGGGCAAACACTGAACCTTACAGCTCTATCAGAACCGTACTGTCTAAGGCAAGCAAAGAGCACTCTCTTTTTGAACCCATTTATTAATCCATATGCCTAATAAATTGATAATGTCTGAGGTTTGGCTTGTTTAGAGTTTTAAGTTGCTGAATGCTCATTCAAGGAAGTGCTCTCATCATCATCATCATCATGGCTAGGCTTCGCGAACGAAGATTTGTGAAGGACTCTACCCACGCTTGCTACAAGCGCGCTGATGGCTAAAAAGGCCAATGCGAGATAGACACGTCCGGTTGCAAAAGGCACAGCAGAATGGCTCCCCAGGTGGTACTGAAAGGACACGGTTCTTTCTGCGTTGCCTTTTCTCCTCGAGAGTGATCCTGCGTGTATTTTCAAAAGATATTGCAGCATTGTGAATAGTGTGTCTCCAGGCCTCCCGATTGGAGGCCAGAGAAGACCAGTGCAAGGAAGTGCTCTCGCCAAGGCTGAAGAATTTACATTCCACTAAATAGGACGTGTAGGTTTCATTTTTCTTACTACCTAAAAGTGAACACTTTTACAATACTTTTACAAAATATTTTATAAACTACACAAAACTGTGAGAATCATAAGTAATAATATATATTACAATACAACAACTTTGCTTTCAGTTTGTGTCAATCTCCATAAGATCTTCCGCTGCCACCGATCTCATTGTCAAAGATCTCTAAATTTTTTTTAATGCCAGCAGGTTTAAGCTAATGGATTTTTAAAATGTCAGTATTAAAACATATCCATTGATCTAAGAAATGGTATCACATTATTTGCCTCACCCATTATACAGTACACGCAGAAAGCACCCCTTCAAATGTAGAATGCAAGCATGCACTCTATAGCACTCACAACCACATCAACTGCTGTCAACCAACAAAAACTCAGTGTTAAAAGGAAGCTTCTAAGGGCTTACTATTTTTCTCAATAACCTGGAGGCAAACAGTAATAATAGATTAACCTCTTGCGTAAGGAAGAAAAGGCACAACTCATCTGAAAAGAAATGAAGGACTGAGATGATAACACTGGACAGATCAGGAAGGGTCAATCTCCGAAATAACCTCATTCACATATGGCCCCACAGTGAAGAATGGTCTGTGTCAAATCCAGAAGTTGAGAAGTGTAAGCAAAGCCCTGTGCAGTTGATCAGTTTGGTATCCACTCTAAGGCAGGAAAGGACACTGCCAACCACAGACTCAGCTAGAACAAAAGCTCCAGACAATCTGACACACAAGTTTGACATGGAAAATCTAAATTACTGCAGTAACATATATACACACACAATATCCGCAAAGATATAAATCTGTTATGCATTTTTTTCTCTCTGTGACAGATGAGAAACAGACAGATATTTGATAGTTAAAGCGTATGTTGGAGAAAAAAGCCAGAATCTAGTTTATAAGCTTCAAATCTTATGATTCTTCTGTGAAAGACATTTTTACCTAATAAAAATAAACTAATTACAGACCAGAAGTTTGTACCCTGAAATAATATTCATAGGCTCCCAGTTGTGTTTTGCAATATATGTTTTTGCCATTTAGCACATCATGCTTAGAGATATCACATTTAATAATACAATCTGCTGAGGATGAAAAGCACTTTCTTTGCTAATAAAAAAGCTGGTTATAGAAAGTGCAAGTTTGGCAGTAAAGCTTTCAAGAAAAATTGCAGCCTGAAAAACACCTGCAGATTTTAAGTGTATACATTTCGGTTTGTCAGATGTTCTTCTGTAATTTAAATATTTTAAAAATTAATCAAAATCATTTCCTTTCTTGAAAATCATATGAATTCATATTTTTCAACTTTACCTCTAACTACGATAAAATATGAGAAAACCAATAAAGGCATTACTTAACAGGGAGACTGACACACTTTCTGGATATTTCTATTTGTTTTTATCAAAGAAGAAACCTCAAATAAGTCAAGCTTTCTGCAATATAATTTAAGACCTTCTGAAGTGCTAATAAACATATAAACATTTACAAGGGCTGTAAATAGGAATGACAATATATTTTTGCATATTTTATCTGGTATAACAGGATGCAACAGGGGCTTCAATCTGATGGTCATTATTACAGTGATTTAGAATTGCCCCTAAAAGCAATGACATAGTAGGATGGCTTAAGAGAAATCACATCTACACAGCCTTATTCCACCTCACATGGTGATCAGTGACAGTCACAAAATGTTGCTACTGAAATTCAGAATAAACTGGGAGACTGAGATGCGAATTGATTGTAGGGATGACACAGAAGAACATGCACCAGCAAAGTTTGATGAAAAACATGAGGAAGGATTAGGCCTTTCTACCCTTGCAGAAAGCTTTTTTTGGTATTTTCAGTTGCTTAAGGGGTGTCTGAAGTGCCACTGTCTGTCACCTTAAAACAAGGATAACAACAAAGAAAGGGACACTCACAGAGTTAAAACTAACTGGATCTTCTGCAAGAATTCTGCCTCATTGGCAATATTGAATATCACACATAATGGCATAGCAAATTACCTGAAACAGAGTGGATAATTATTGATTATGAACTTTTCAGTCACAATGCCATTACTTCACAAAGAACATTTCATAGCAAGACTCTACCAAAACACTTCTACACTTCCATCAGTACATATCACATCAAGAGAAAAGCTGCATTACTGAAGTGAAAAATCTAGTTCCTACCTAAGTTTCTCCACTGCTACTGGCCAGAAAGGTTACTTTAGGAGATAACACTGTCATAAACAGTGCTCACAAAATCTGTATCCATTCTTAAAATATGAAGTGACTAATACACCTGCATGAAAGCAGCCGTCACTGTGTTGCTATGCTGACAAACATGGGATCATATGTTTGGCTACTGAGGATAAAATGCTGTTTCACACTTGTTTAAAATCTCTCCTACTAGACAGAGCATCACTTGTTAAAATTAGAAATGTTTGACAAAGCAAAACAAGAGATAAAAACCTAAAACCATATTACAAAAATGGTCAAAACCAATACAACAGCAGCACTGAAGGCCAGACTCTGCCCCCATTTAGCTCCCCGTGTATCAAAGCAGTTGTGTTGTATTCACTTGAAACATGGTCAATTCACACCAGCAAAACTGGGAGTGCTATCTGGCACTTCTTGATATAATAACAATTTTGGAATCTTTCCCTGCTACTCACTTGCATGCTTTATCAGTATTAGCACAAAAGGTATGAAGGAGAGATGTTACCTATTTTCAAAGCTTTGCTCATATCTTGCCAGTTCTGTGTTTACTGTCATATTCTAAAGCTGGGCAGGGGGATATTTTATATTCTTCCTCCTTCCATGTGTTCCTACAGGAAAAAGGTCTCCTTCTTGCCTATCATCACTTCATTTTTCAATGTCTCTCACACTAGTTCTATTCCTTTGCATACAAATTTGAATTGGTTATCAGCTGAAGATTTGCAGACAGCATAAAGCAACACATTTCACACACTCGGGTCCTTCCATGTCTTGCTTCTGTGTTGTATTCTATGTCTCATACCATGGAATAATTCTTCCTTATTCTGCCAAGGTGGCTATTTGGGAGGTTGGTGAACACAGTATTCCAGCTACACTGAAAATGCAGGGTACCACACTTTGATCACTTTTACAATAAAACACCATTAGAGAGACAAATCACCACAAATTCATTTGAGCAGTCAATGGAGAGTGTGACATGAAGCGGGTAAAGACAGCTGAGTGTTCCATGACCACCTTTTTATACTTTTGTGGGTCTCCAAGCACTTCACTAATTTAAATCACATGATCATCCATCCAGCAAAGCTAAATATTCTGTATTTTATTAATTATAGTTTCATACCTCTACTCTGTTTACCTATGGGAAATCAGTAAATCAGAGCAGAGACTTCTGCAATTGATTATTGGGCAATAAACGGGCAGAGCAGTATATCATAAATCAGGCTGATGGTTAAGGGGCTGGATATGAATCTGACTTTTTTCTTTGATTCCCCCCTTTCAATATTTCATTTCTCAGTTCAAATTTAATCTCTCACTTAAATGAACTGGAAAGAATTTCTAGTATGGAATACTCATTGGTGAAAAGGTGTATTAGAAAGTACTGACATTTACATGAGATTTCTAATACTCCTTACAATGTTGAAGTATTCATGAGTCCCTTAGAAAAAGAAGCAAGAACGTTCTCAAGTAACAATGCAACATATATTTTCCAACAGCCTAAGGCAAGGAAAAGATTACCTCTCTGAAATGCTACTACTGCATTACACTGTGAAACACCACGAGATACAGTAACATCCTTTGATAAACAATGTACTTAAAATATGGCCAGATGGATAAGACCAAATGAAAATCCTTACATGTTTATATTAATTAATGTATTTTTACAGTGCCTTTGTAATTCCTACTGCCATAATCCCAGCACATAAAATGAAGCATAAGATTATATTATGCCTTGATATGAAGGGTGTGATTAAATATACCTTAAAGCAACTAACTTCCATGCAAATGCATTGAGAGCTGTGGTCTCAATTCTGATGAACTTAAGCCTTATTCAGAAACCTCAGTGAACAGCACGCCATTTCATACATTTTTTTCCTATGCAGCATTCCATTGAAGTGGCATGTAAAATTTCTTCTATTCTGACAGATCTGTTTTTGAACTAGCTCATTAAAAACTAACATTCACAATGCTCGAAAAACAAAGCTGGTAAGAAAACTGCTTCTCTCAAAGCTATCATTAGAGAGCAGTGAAGTCTGCTGAGAGCTACTGAATGAACATTAGATGGGCAAAAGCAAGAAGCAAGTTACACTACAGTTATCAGACTACAAGATGTGTAAGTGCTGCTGAATATGAACCAAAAAAAAAAAAATCTAAATATTCATTCTGACCTTACAGGGGCCAAGTCTCCCTCTCTCCAAAGTTACTGCATACCGAAGTAATAGCTGTTCTTCATTTACTTATGTTGAAACGTTTCTCAAGGCATGTTCAGTAACTTCTAACCTAATCTTATTCCACAGAAAAGGAAATTGGTTATTTGTGTGTTATCCAAGGAAGGCTGAGTAATACACTGTGGTAGGAAAGACCTCTAAAAATAAGTCACCTCTCAGCAGATTCACTCCCTTCCTGTCTGGGTTTGAATCAGTTTCCAACTGCATTAAAGGACAAAGCTTGAGGATGAACTAAGGAGAACTTTGTAATGATCACACTGCTCAAATGAATTCACTTCACTCCTATTCTGTTTAAAAGAAGCCAGCTATTAGGGCTGGAGCAAGCCAGTGACCCAGCAGGATGTGCATGACCAGAGCTCCTCATGTGTAACCTTCTGCTTTCATGTTTATTTTTGGATTTATTTTCCTTTGTGCTTTGGAACAGCTTTTTGGACAAGGTAGCTAGCACCACAATCACACTTATCCAAGCTAAAGAAGGAAAGCGAGTATTTATCAACACAAATAGTACCTTTTCCTGCAGACTCACAGAGTACCTTAGAAGTCTACGGTAACCAGTAACTTTTTTTTGTGTTTGTCTCTCCTCAGAGACCAAAGCCAGGGACAACTGGTGCACAAGGGCATATTCCAGTGACTCCCACAATCTCCTAGAGCTTCTTCATCAGGGAACAGTGCTAAGCTGTGTGAGAATCTAACCAGAGATTTCGTCACCTCTAATCTGCTGTAACAGCTGTTGACAGACAAGTCTCCAAGGATGAGTTGGTGTAGAAGTTCAACAATGTGCCCAAACAGGATGCTACTGCAACAGACACGGCCACTAGAGACAAGACTATGCCATTTAAACTGCTAATTGTTGTTCTCAGGACAGTATCATTTATTTTGACCAGCATTCCCTGACTGTTAGAATTGAAGGTCATAGGAAATCTTTCTGTACTTAAAGGGCTGATTGAATATGGGGCTCTGTGTATTATAGAAGATATCTTACTATATTTTTTATAAAGAATACCTTACCTTCTCCTCAAAGAGTGTTTAAATTTACAAAACTGACAGAAGAATACTGATAAAAAAAGAAAAAAGTCTGTTTAGTAGTAGATATCTCTCTTTTTTCAGGTATAGACTCAATTGCAACAGTACTCAAAGAAAGTAACTTTGCTGTATATTGTGTATTAAATATGTCAATAAACCACGTCTGATCTGTGATTCATTCTGCCAATACAATCGTTTCTTAGAGCAATACAGCTAATACAGGATAAGTTACTTTTCAATTTAAACAAAACCCAAAAGGTCAGCAAATTCACATTATGAAGTTTCAGAGATTCTGAAAATAGATAGGTATTATATCCTTCTCTTAAAATCTAGTTTCAGAATGTACTAAAAGTTTCATAAGCAATATAAATGAATATTTATTTGTCTTTCAAAGAACTGCATAGATTTGAGGTAGAAAAGTATGTGTTGCAAATGTGAACTTCATCAGTAGGTTTCAGTACTAAAAACTTTTTACTATAAAGGAAGATAGTTCAAAGCTCTTAGCACTAACATTTCAGATTAGTTGCCCAATACATTAATGTCAAAACTGAATCAATGAATGCTGGTTCATGTTACAAAATTACATTCACAACTTAAAAATAAGAAAGAATATTAAAAATTGCAGTATTGGGTTTTCCATGCTCTGTAGGTCGAAAATCTTTAACTGGTCAACAGAGTTTTAATTTGTTCTTTCCCTCAAAAAAGTGAAAAAAGTAAATTTCCACAAAAGTAAATTTCCTGGAGAAAAACAGACAAACAAATGAAAAAATCATGTATAAAATGTATTTTTCCCTTTTAGTAGTAATCATTAAAATCCTACATACATAAAATCTATAACCATCTTAAGAATTCCAACCTCACAATTTATTTAGGTTGTTCTTATAATACAGTATTACATGGCTTTGGAATTATTCATCAGTGTTTTTTCTGGATAAACTACTTCTCTCACTAATTGAATTTTCATTATCTGGAGAGTTGAAATTTGCATGCAGTAGATTTTAGTTCTTACCATATCTGGATTGTAGTAACACCAACACTGTTGTCTTTCCCCATTTTTCCATGGTACTATTATCTATTCTTGACTTTGTGTGTGTTTTCATTAAAACCAAATTAAAACAAATCTGAATGGCATGTCATTGTACCAATAACAATTTCCCCATACAGACTTCACAGCAAAGATGAATCTTAGGATGAGGCAGACAGAACAAAGCAGCATCCGTAACATAAAAAAAAGTCTCCCTTCAGAGAAGTATTTACTTTTCTTCAGGTAACAATAACATTAATAATAATATACTACTGCTGCCATTGCTAGCATATTTTGGGGGAATTTTCTTAAATAATTTTCTGTCTGTTTTAAACATTTTCTGTTTATCATACCTTAGCTGCTGCAGTTTATGCAGATTCTGGGATTAGATGAGCAGATTGTCAGGAAATAACTACTGCCTTGAAAAAATGAACAACTTAATTCTACCTCAGACTAACCAGCAAAGCTGTATTTCATGTCATAATTTTCTACTGAGAGCACAGGGATAGACTCCTAGAAAGAAAGCACACCAAAATATATCAAAAGTTCACTGTAAAACGGCACAAAAGGCAAAGAAGCACCACAAACCTAAACTATGGTCTGTGACTGACACCTGCAGCCTTTGTGACATGTTCTACTGCACATATTCATAAAAGCTGCAACATACAAGATGTGTGCTAAAGCTTTCTCTGATCACTCTCAACATTTCCAACACACGACCTTTCCCAAAAGCATCTATCATAAAAAATCTCACCAAAATCAGCAAAATTGCTAGAAACAATTGATGATTGAAGAGCAAATTATGTTGGCATTTTTGTTTTAAAACAACATCAAAAATGTTAAGGGAACTTAACCTCCACTCCCCCAATAATCCTGATAGGAAAACTACAGTCTCTGAATGCTTAGCAGGAAATTCATATACATAGGAGAAATTACTGTACTTATACCAAATAAAAGTGACTTCTTTTTAAAAACGCTACTGGGGAAACCTACCATTGGATTTATTCTCCTCCCTCATTATCTTGTAAAGCACTATCTTCATTACCAAATTTCTGAGCACTGGCAAGTGGTCAATATGTTAAAACTGATGAGACCACTGGCATATTTAATATTTTAATGCCAAGGCCTAAAACTATAATGCAGCTGCTGTAGAGAAAAAGATCATGAACTGCAGAAAAATACTGCCTTGTCAAATTCTTCAAATTTGCCACAAGACCATACTAGCATTTTATTTCAGCTGTAGAACTTGCAAAAAAACCCCAGTACAAATCATGACTATGCAGTTCAAAGAATGATATCTAATATTGTCAGAGCATTACTGGCAAGCATGTTTTTCATTCACACAGAGGTCCTTCACACCTTGGTCATGCTGCACCATTCATTATGCTCATGGTAACAGGTGAGCATAATTAACAGGTTTGCAGACAGGTGATAGGAGCACTGTTTCCTCTATCAGTGTGGCTAGTTGTAGATTTGATTTTTTTTCTGACTTTAGTACTGCTTTAGGACAATTATTTGGAGTAAAATACTGCTCTTTCTCAAGGAAAGAAAGCAAAAAAAAAAAAAAAAACATCTGTCTGCACTCAGAAGCTGAACCAAAATGTTACAGCCAGCATCTGTTTCTTAAATATAGTTAGTGTCCCTAGGCCTGCAACTTTAGGACACTGTCACACCATCTGACAGCTCTACACAACACCTACACTTGTACAGTCACCATTTAAAACAAGCTGGCAGTACAAATTGGCAATAGTGTAGGCCAGGTCAAAAGGAACCAGAACACTTTTCAAACCAAATGTAATGCTTACAAAAATGCAGACAGACTCAAGTTCAGTAACTTTCCACAGTAACATGTTAATGAAGTCTTCTCTGAGTGGATACCAAAGTACACGCATATCATAGAATGCACTCAGCACTATGTTCTCCACAAAGGAAAGTTTTAAGGGAATTCACATGTAATCAGTAAGTTAATTTTTAAGTGATCTTGATCCATCTGCAAATTCTAAACCCCTTACAGCTGGTGATGAGACAAGAGTAAAGGAGAATAATTTAAAATTTCAGAGTATATTAAGGACAGACTGTCCTCATAAATGCTGGCAATAAAAGCAAGTTTAAGGCTAAGAAATCAACACCTGCCGTATACAAATAAATTCCACCAGAAATTTCACGTAAGTTATTTCATTAGAAGAGGCCTACAAGAAAGAAATACAGGAATATGCAATCATGCAGAATATTAAGCACTAAAGAGAAGTAAAAACTTCTCTTTTTTTCCAAACTAATTTAAAAGAGTTATACTTTGCTCATGGTATAAATGTGCTTTTATTTCATTACAAACACTTAACCTTTTAAGTAATTTTTTTCTGCATTAACTGTAAATAAATCTGAATTTACCTCCCAAAGTGCTTTAAAGTCCTTCTGCTCAATTCGAAGGAGCTCACTATGTTCTCTGGTAACGATGGTAGCATGGCGAGGAGTGTTATCCAGAATGGACTCTCCAAAAGCAGTTCCTATTCCCAGAGTGCATATTGTCACAGCATCCTTTAAACCAAAAAAAAAAGGACAGATATCAAATAATCCAGGATGTTTTAAGAGTCTTTGTGTCACATTTTCTAACAGCACTACCTTAAGATTCTTCATCAATCTGCTTTAAAATAAAGTTAATTAAAGTGCCAACAAAAAAAAAAAATATATATGCTGATTAACAACACGGGAAGCACTAATGTAGAAACAAGCAGGATTTCTGTTCTCTATAACCATCAGTTGAATTAGACATTTCCCTCTGCAAAGTTGAGAACAGAAGAGTCACCTTCACGTTTGTAAGAAAGTATGACCTCCGTTCATCTACGTCCCAACACTGCTGTGATGATGAGATCTTTAGAAATCTCAGGGGGGACGAGAAGGTAACTTGAGTCAGAAACACAATCTTGGAATATAAAATTCTGTCCTACATAGGCTACCCTCATCAGAAAGAAAATTTGCCTATTATGTTTTCTCAGTAAACATAACTTTCAGTTATAATATCCTCTTGTATTTATAATTCACTTCTTTGCTGTACAAGGTCTGTGAGCAATGCAGTTATACAGTTCAACCAACTCTCTCGGCCTTTCTGTTGAAAATGCCAATAAATCTCTCAGTTGTTAATGGATATTTGCCAATTAAGTACCAGACCAAACAAATTATTATTTTCACATAAGTCATGGATTTCAAGGAAACTATTAAAGTCCAAACAACCTGCAATAGTCATATCTATGTGTATAAAGTATTCAGAAGGGTCCCAAACAAGAAGTAAAGTCCACTTCAAAAGAGTCTATATGAGCACATGTCATTCATGTGATTGAAAGATGTCTACAAGAATCTCTCTTGGTCAGGAACTCTTCTGTAATAGTTCCAATAAAAATTATGAGCAGACAAAAAATTAAGACTACTAGAAATTAAAGAACTTGCTGAATCAAGATCTTTAGATACATGTTCTATTCTAGGCTTATAAGCTGCTATGCTCCTGAGCACAGGCTTGAAGCTGAACACTTACACATATTTTTCTAAGATGGGCCTTAATTGACTGGCTGTTAAGTAATTTTAAAAAATAGAAACAGTATTAAAAATTTAAAATCATAAAATCTGTACTTGACAAAGGAAATCATATGTGCACACAAATACACATAAATATATAAAAATACATGTTAACTTTACTTGATACAACCCAAGAAATTTAGTTTAATTCTAAAATATAGAATTCATGCAATGCCTACAAAAATCAAAGCAGAAACTTTTGTTATCCTTTTGGTTGATAATCCAAGAGAGACACATGAGCATATTTCAGCATCATTTACTGCGTTTAAAATTGCACTGTTTTCCTTTCATGCATCTAAGAAAGTTGTAATAGGCAAATGTTATTAAGATCAAGTTAGTAGCTTTATAATTGCAATACAAAGACAAAAGCCCATAACAGTCCAGTTCCCTGAACCATAGCAAACTGCTCTTACACAGATGTTACTCTATAAAATTATATGTTCAGGAAAACAAAATCAATTATGTCTCAGAAAAGATCTAGGGAGAACTTAACAACTGTCAGAAATAAGTTTTCAAGGAAGGCAAATAAGAACAGGTTTTGTTAGCAGAAAGAATATTTGGGAATGAGCACCTAGCCAACAAAATAGAGGTCTCTGCAAACAGACTATAATAAAGGTTAAACACTAAAGTTTTGCCTTAACAAGCTCACCTTTCAGAGCTGAAACACTATATGCACGCTACCACACTCACAACTGCACTCAAAGGAGCTACAAAGAAAATATGCCTACTGCTCACACAAAATTTGATCTCCAAATGTCCAATACATTCTTCTCAACCCTATTTAGAAAGTTCAGATAAAAGAACTCTCTTAAGTACAGGACAATGAAACAGCCTGGCATAAAAGAAACTTTTCCATTAGGTGGATCATAAACAGTGTTTACATTTTCCAACTTTTTTCTCACTCCCTCTATGTTCCTTCCAAAAAAGCAGAACTCCTTTGGAACACTTCACCTTCTTTTGACTGTTTACAATTCTGATGAGGCAGCTGTTCAGCTGGAGAAATAAATTAACACTTTGGGGTGTAAGGTCAAGAAGCTGGAATGGTCTATCTACATTCATTAAATCAAAGTCCAAGCTTCTATAAAGTTCTTTCAGGTTTCTCCCCAGCCACCACTGTTCTCTATAGAGACGCAGTTTCACATCTAGCTAGGGCGAAGGACCTTATGTCTTCTTCAAGACTTCAGAGCCCCATTTTCTCACTGCCCCTTGTTTATACATCTCCAGCTTCCTGGGGAATCAGGTGTGCTTTCTATTACACCTGTTAACCTTACACTCAAGAATCTCCTGCTGTTCAGGGTAGACTTCAGGAGGATTGCTGGCAGCTCAAAACTCGGTTTGCGGTTCCCCTCTGCAATCCCAGAAGCAGCAGGGGGTTCCAGCTGCTGGTAACCAGCTAACATTCAAACAGCTATTTAAAAGGCAGTATTAGAGACTTAAAAGAGATGAGATTGTTTCCATTGGTGTCCTCTGAACACACTGTAAAATGGTAGTGTTCAGAGGCTTTTTGTGTATTCAGTTTCACTGATTGTTACTGCCAAGTGAGACACATGCAGGGAAAGATTTTTTAAACCTCTCCATCAGCTCCCCATCAATCTAAAACATAACTGAATTCGTGATTCTATGGAATGGATGAAAATCATAAACAAGGCTCTACCTTATTCCCTCCCCCACCATCACAAGGCTCATCCCTGCATGCTCCTCCCTGACTTGTGACACCTTCTGTCTTTCAACCTGGGAACCAGAATTTTTGTACTATGCGTAAATAAAATCATAGTGTCTAAAAGAGAAATGAAGAAAATAGAGAAAAAATTACAAGATTCCAGGCTCAAAGGGATTTAGGACATTTCTTTGAAATTTTAGTTTATTCAACACTTTGAGTTTATAAGGGAGTTGATGTAGCTAATTTATTTTTAATTTCATCATTTTCCCATACCTTGCACCTTTATCTCACCTCTGCACCTGTGTCCTTCTAGGACACTATACCATCTCCATGTTTAACTGGAGATTCGCAAAAGCTGGCGTTTTGAGAAGATTGCTTATTATTACTTTGACACAGTTCAGTTTGTCCTCAGCAAAATTTTCCTTTAATAATGAGAAACCAAGGATATACACGAAAGTAAACTACCTAGGAAGTTCCATTAGCTTTACTGGAGTGATTCAGCCATTCATATAGGATCCCTTACCAAATACTTCTAACAACACAAATATCTTCCCACACTAAAACTGCAGCCTGTAAACATATTTTAGGCCATCCTCTTTACACAAGACAGTGATTTGCTCAAAGGAGGCATTATGCTTGTAGAAAGACTGTGATCAGCTTCTCTTCTAGTACCTAATTAAAATATTTACGGTTCAGATTAACTGTACTGTAATAACACATTCATTATTCCCATTTCTTTCTATCTGATCTTCTAAAAACTACCTGCAATGCCTTAGACTTTTTCCTAGGTCACCCAGCAGAGAGAATTGAATTGATTTTTCTGTATTAGCTTTCAACAAGCTAAGTTAAAAACCAAAATTAGCAGAACCACAACACTGTGCAGCTGAGCATGAGCCAATGCACCCTGTTTCGCAGCTGAGTATTAGTCCAGCTAATCTCTGTGTTACAATGGGTAGAGCAGTTCTCATGGTGAAACTAAACACTTTAAAGCAAGCTTGGGCATATTTACACTACACTACAAACCACAGTGCAAACCTATGTTGCAACTTCACACAGGTTATCTCCAAAATACATAATGGCTACTTACACACACATTTACATGCAGAAAGCAGTATTGCAAGAACTGTTCTGTTTAAAGCCCTTTCCCTGTTGCCACTTCATCTGATCACATACCTCCTTTGCCCTCAGTTTCAAACAGCCATGAAATTCTTCTAGGTCTTATGTGGACGTATAAACCTCTTTCTTCACAATCACTAACTTTTCACCCCCAGCCCTCTGCCTCTTCTTACAGCTGACACTGCTGTACCATCCAAGCACTCACAGCTCCTCCTTTAAAGCTTTTCTAAAAGAGGCTAATCGTTCGTTAAGTCAATACCCTGTGTTCAGTTTGGTCTGTTTTTAAAAATCGATCAGCTCAAAAAAATTCCACCAAAACACAGGCAAGATAAGCTGGCAACAGGCCCCAGCACACACTATGATTCAGCTGGCAAATTACAGCAAAACTGCAGATCAAATTGCTGTTTCGTCTTTGCCTTTCTTCTGTTCATTCCTTCACTTTTCATCAGATAGGAATATAAATCTGAGACATCTGGGGTAAAAGGCTCTGAATTTAATTCAGTAAATCACAATGTTGCAGAATCTGACAATGAGGTAACACTGATGCTTCTGTCATAAAGCATTTATTCCCAGCCTTATTCTGAAACGTTGCCAACAGCCATCCTTTGACTCTGTTAATTTTCAAAACAGAGTTCAAAAATCAAACATACACAAGGCAGTCAGCATCATTTTTAAGACAACAGCTAACCAGGAATATCTCTAAGAGGAACTTTTACTACTATATATCTCTGTCATAACATTGGGTACCAAACAAAAATTAAAGTCAGAACCTGTTCATAACTAAGGGTAAAGACAGTTTTGTGAGAGATTCTTTAGAGGCTGAATTTTCTGTTTATTTCAAAAGTGACTTAACTATGTCCTTCTGTGACTTTTAAATACAATATTTATGTTACAAACAAGCCAAGACCAAAACAGTTCATTACAGTTACCTTTGCAATTCACAGTGGGACATTTTTATCTTAAAAAAGTCCTCTTCAGTCTCTTCTTGGTTGTTGAATATCCAGAAAATTCCTAAATAGTTTGCACAAAAAGCAGACCAGACATCACTCAAGATGTATTGGATGGGTAATCCTAGAGATCTCTGTATCCATTCCAATGGAAAATGAAATTACCAGCAGAACTAGCCTATTTTACCACTTCAGTGGAACGGAAATAACAGTAACAGAGACATTTTGTCTGGCCAAACTCTTTAAAACAGGTATATGGCAAATAGTCGGATATGATTTTCGGAATAGCCATTTCAGTATCAAGCACTCGCAGCACTCGGTTTCTTATGTGTTCTAACACTGTCCTCTTGTGACAAAACACAGTTTTGCAAGCAGGCAGAAAGGATTTTTCCAAACCAGTGTGAAAGCAAGGCTTTATGATGTTCTAAATATGTGTGTTTGTCTTTACTAAAGCACCAAATCAGTAGATGCAATGGTTCTTGTTATCATAATATCAAATAATAGCTACAGTAGCTATTATTCTGTTTATATGAATTCTCAACTTGATCCTAATCAGTATTACTACTATTTTCTTTGAGAAATCACAGTCGTCTATGAGTAAGATAAAGTGTGCAGCAAGATGTGTAGGTACTAATACCTCACTAGCTACACTGAAGACCTGATCCATTAGTGCATTAGGATATAATTTCTAGTGCAAGACATGTAACTATATTATTCTGGAGGAACAAAGGTCATTAAAACATTCTTAGTAGGCACCAAATGTACTGCACTTCTTATGGGAGAAAGCTACCAAACACCAAAGGTGATTGCATAATGAGTTAGCACATGGTAGCTGTTACACAATGCATCAATTCCCAGCCTTGATGAAATTTAAGTTCCCCAGATAGACAGATAGTAAAAGTGGGACTCACATTTTTAATGAAGAAACCTGATTTTCCCTATTTACATTAACACTGTAGGCATCATCATATAATCATAGGATAATTCAAGCTGCAAGATAACTCAGGAGGTCATCTAATACAACCTCCTGTTCATCTTAAGTATTAAAAGATGTCATGATTAATTAGTGATGTCTAAAGACATTTCAACCATATTGTACTTTGTATTTAGAAGTTAGGTTCTCTCTTGAAAAGATGGTATAATCCTGTACTTTCACATGAGACTATAAACTTTTAAACACAGGTAAACTTCTGTATCTCTTCTGCTCTGCTGGAAATTTCTCATTAGCATGAGTGCCATTTATGGTATAGTAGTAACAGCAGAGCAATTAGTCGTTGCTATGACTTTACAAAGGAACCTTTGGCTCCTGGGTGACGTTACTGGAAAACGTGCTCCAGGGAAGGTTACAAGCACCCCTATATCTTAAGCACTAGTTGGGAGCACATTGCAGGCAATCGAATCTGTCAGGGCTGCCCTGACAGCAATACAACACTGTATTTCCTCCCCCATCTGCATTTGTAGTGAGCACAGTAGGCAGGCAGTGCTAGCAAGTGCATGAAGCTAAAGAATGACCAGCACTGTGCCAACAATGAAGTACAGACAAGACTGGAATGGGCATCCAGGAGCTACAGGCAAGAGAAGGAGCAGGAGATCAAGAATGGAGAGACATGGTATAATCACCAAGCTGGAGCAAAACCAGAGAAAATATTGGACATAAATAGTATTTAGGACTCCCCAAACACCTAACTTGTCCAGACAGGAACAGCAAATGCATGAGCTGGTGTCCTTTTGGCAGTGAGGCTGTGTCCTATGGCAACTAGGCAGTGGTAAGATTTTAGTTCATTGCTTCAGTGAGAAGGAAATGTGAGGTTAAGAAATTATTGCAGAATGTAACTTCTAGAACTAGAACTACATGAACTGTAGTTCTGTAGTTTCATATTGGCAGGAAAAAGATATGAACCTGAACAAGCAGAAAAAAAATTTACATTTTATTCATTAAAAAACTGAAGTGTTCCATACTTCATCTAATAGAACAAATCAACACTCCAAACAGATTTTTAATTTAACTCCCAGATCCAGAGTGTGCAGATGTATTCCTTTCTGATTCAGTAAAGAGCATTGATCCTCAACAATAGTGCAGTGCCATCTTTTGGCCAACACCGGAAAATATTCCTGATTGCTTCAGACCTGCACAGAAAAGCCAAACTGTGACTATACCAATGACAGCCAGGCCACGCCAAGAATTGCTCAAATTAGGCTAATTATACTTGCAATCAATTTCTACTTAGAACAGTGAAGAGTCTGCTAAAAATAATTATATGAAAGAAGTTCCTATTTTATCTATCATCATATTGCAAGAAGTAGAAAGATCCAGCACTCACACACTGCCTTGACTTGGGTTCTGACCCGATTTCCCTGGTGGTGTGGTGCTCAACAAAGCGAAAAAATCCATTTCTGCTACGAGCAAGAAATCTCCCTCAATTAGCCAAAGTTTGCACAAAGAATACACCTGCTACACATGCTATATGTGTAGTGTTACATGCTATACATGCTATACGGGTAGTGTTATAACCAGGTCCCAGGCACCTATACCTCTCCTGTGAAGGCAGAGTAAATCCCATGTCAGAGGTATAACTCCATGCTGAGCCACATGATGGGACAATCATAGATCTCAAACACAGGAGCAGGGAATGGGACATGATGCCTTCCCAGAAGACTAAGCTCACAGCAAGAAGTGCTTGACTTGTCAGCATGAAATGGCAACATGGGTGGCAGACTCTCTCTCGGTGAAGTAGCTCATCCTTTTGGATTTTTATTTGCTCTAAATTTTGTAAATCCAGGAGCACCAAGGTACTGAGAAACCATTTGGAATTTGGGGAGAATTCTACTTGTTCTTCTATTTCTTAGCGCTGAATAGGTATTACTTCCAGGCTTCTGGTCTAACATGGCAGCAGTTCCAATACTCTGCTATTAGATACCTCCCCATTCTTGCAGTGGAGACTGCATTATGCTGCTATCAGACTGCACTGTTAGTGTGTTTTTCTGAACAAGAACTGAATTCAAATATTTCTAGGGAATGAATTAACAACTCTTAGATCTTTAGCTTAACTTCCTATGACGCTTTTCCAGAGAGTTACATTTCAGTTTTCTTGAAAACCATGGCATGATTTGCCTCCATAGACAAAGGACAACTGAGACTAAAAGAGACTCAGAGAAACATGCTTTGGATATGACAAAATATCTGTACAATGTATGTTTTTATCTACCTCACTGTAAGTCATATTCTTTCTTTGTACTACAGTCTGACTGGATGGTTTCAATGAAAAATCTATTTTACCTGATGGTTGCTTGTATCAGAAACCTTCACATCCAGTGATCCTGTCAGAACAGCATACCAATTCGTCCCAATATCACCCTGACGGAATACTGGAAAGATGAAATCTTGTAAATAAGAGCTATCTCTTTTAGTTTAACAACATTAACAAACATTTTTCCCACATATTACTGCAATTCTGCAGTCACTGCTGGCACTATATAGTTTGCCATATCAGACTACTTATTTACTATTAGAATAATATTCCCAATGACACTAGAAAGCACATATTTAGTAAACTGGTCAATACACTGTGGAAACAATGAAAGCACGTAGAACTGCTTCACTCTTCTCCCCAGTTTGCTTCTTTTTTAATGTTCTCTTAGTTAATAAACTGACAGAACAAACAAAACAAAAAAAAAAAAAGGGTTTCTGAACAATGTCCCTTTGAAATTCATAATCTTCCAATGCAGACGCAGCTACCACTGACTTCAGTAAGAGTTCTGGCAAAACAGTAACTGCAGGACTTTGATGTCCAGGCATTCCAACTGTGTGATTACAGAGCATTGAAATTCCTATTACTCTAAGCAAACCCCAGTGCTGTATGCCAGATTTACCTGAGGTGTATCTGAGACTCTACTAATACCACGGATTTTCATCAGCTATTTCCCTGGTACAGATTCCCACCACAGGACCACCACTTATTTCCATCTCAGCTTCACAGACCCAAGCACAGCTGCCCACATGCACCTGGCACACGGGCTGCCAGGGCAGGCACAGAGCACCCTGCAGCAATATGCAGCTCTGCAACTCTGGCTTGTGCTATCCAGAGCGACTGAAAAGTGATATGCCTAGGTGATACACCTTTGCCCCTGACAGCAGAAAGCACCTACAAAAGAGATCAATAATATATTTACAGGGGAAGAATGAGGCTTAAGTCCAATGTAATCTTTCAACAAAACAGTGGTAGAGTCCTACATCCACCTGTGTGCCTTGTTACCATAGATTCAATACACACTACATTTGTAGAGCAAGCAGCACTTTAGTCCTGCCTTGCCCCATGACTACAACTGTAAACATTTCATGGCTGTTTCTCATCAATCTCATAAAGACAATCACAGCCTAACCCCAATTTTACCTACATAAAATAGATAAACATAAGAAGCTCTCTTACATGTGATTCCTTTTTCCAGATTTTCATAATATCCACAGAGACATATCTGCTGGAGAAGGTTTGGATGAAATTTCTCAAACGCTTTCACTTCTTTCAGTCGTGTGAATATTATATCTACATCTTCACTAGAACGTTCCAAAGGTCTGCAAGAAAACAAAGGACAAAATTCTCAAGCGCTTTATCAGAAAGACACCCCCACCTGCATGCACTGAACTTACAATGTTTGCATTAAATGTCACACTACAATATAAACCGAAATGCATTTCACAGCTACATAATGAAACCCTTTCAACACATCCTAACAACTGCCCTTTATCAACTTGGGCACAATTCTTATCATTTCAACACTGTCAATGTCCAGAAGCCCATTTAGCACCAAAGTTCTGCTGTAACAGTCACTGTCAAAATATATATGATGATACAGTCCTTATCCTAAAGATCTTACAATGATACATAGTTTTAGGTTTGTAAGGGAACATGAACAAACAGATGTTCAAACATACAAAAGGTCTGTACAATCAGTGTCCAAAACAGAAGTTCTCTATATGGCTAAATGAAAAGCTTTAGATAAAAACAGTAACTCCTGTATTCAAGCTTCTCTTCTGCATTTTACTGAGTATAAACTGACTTGACTGTTCTGTTTTCTCCTCTCACTTGAAAGCAAGAAAGACAACTTTCATAAGTATATTCTCTTTCACAAAGTTCCTGTCTCTTAGTGTTGGACAAATTAAATATGCAAGCAAGAATCTTAACTCTTCCTTGGTAACAGTAAAACATCTTAATTCAAATGTTTAAAATATTTAAAATCTATGACAGTAACACCTGTAAAAAAACCAAGATTTCAAGAAAAATTGTAGAACTCCCTTCAACACAGAAGCATGTGGACCAGTAGTTCAGCAGGTTCAGAAAATTACTACATATTTATGAAACTAAAGTGAATTAGCTCTATAACACATAAATGTGTTTCTCAAATGTTATGAATCAGCAGGTAAGCCAACCACTAGCAGACAGCATTAGAAAGAACTGTTTATAACAGACTAAATGCCTACCACCACATACAGAAAGAAACATTGCACTTTCCTAGGAGAACATACTGGATCAGATGCAGAAATCATTTATGTATAAAGCTGTACCACAAAGACAGACAACTGCCAGTGATCATTAGATCTATCACTCAACTCAAATGTAGCTAGTTAATTTTACTGACAAAAATGTCCTTTTAGCCAGTGGATGAGCCTATAATGAACAGAAGTCAGGTAGCTACAATGAACAAAGACTAAATTCACAAATACATCTTTATCACCTTATTGCTATACCCACAGTGTAAGCACTCCTTCCAATAAGATTTTTTTTTAAGATTCCTCCTTGAAATCAAAGACTTAAGGAATCCAAAGCTTTGTCTCAGGGAAGAAACTCAGATTCTACTCACATTGAATCTCTGTCTCTCATCTTTCTTATTAAATTACATCTAGGAGGGATTAAATCTCTATCCTCATTTATACTCCAATTTACCCTTATTAACTACAGATGAGAATAATAATTCTCTGGTATGTGCAGTTGCTTGTACATCACAGTGACATGCTCTTACCACTTCAAACCACAATCAACTACAACAGCTCTCTTTTGAAATATTTCAAGTAAGATTTTCACCCATTTCTTCTTTTTGACTGTGCACTAGCTGACAAGTACTAATAAGCATTAACTCTCTTGTCAAAATCCTTTTAAGAAGATTAGGAGGTGCAGCTCGCTAACAGATTTAAAATCCACTTATACAAGATCCCTACCCAAACTACACTAGCACTTGAATCACTGACTCCCTTAATTTATGGACTCTCAAAAATAACAGCAAAACTCAACAAGGAAACAAAATTAGATCATTCTCAGAATATCCTCTTTTCCTACAAAAACTGTGTCTGAGACTGTTTCATTCCTACAACTGCTCTCAGCTGACTCCATTCAAGTCAGTCAGTTCATCTGCATAAAACTGACTGTAGGATCTCAGAGTTCTGTGGTTTTAATAGTTTGATGCAGTCAGACAGGGGGAAAGGAAAGAGGGTTAGCAAACAGCACGCATCAGGTTAATCAGCACTGTTGTCTCAGTGCTCTTTCTGAAATGTGAGTACAGAAACCTCTTCCACTTTTGACTCTATCAAAAGGACAAGATTGGGGGGATTTAATTCATAGGCTGTGTAGCATTTTTTCCCGAGTTGCTGCAGGGACACAGTTTCCATTTAGTTCAGAAGAAGGTGAGAGCAGGGCTCACTTCCACTGATGTGACAAGGAGTGTCTTGTGCCAGGCAGATGACTGCAGGAAAACCTCTTTCTTCTGACAGAACTGCCTTATGACCCCAGTAAAGTGAGTTATTATGGAAGAACAAGCCTTCTCATGGGTAGTTGAGCCATGTTTTTTAGTTTTAAATATCAGCACAGGAGTGGGAAACCAAACTCCATATTTATTTGGAAAGACAAATGGAACTTCAGTGTTCCTAGTGGTTTACTTCAGCAGTCAACTGAGTTATAGCCCTTCATGTTAGCAGCAGTTACTTCCACTTGGAGGATGTGAAGTGGGCATTTGAAGAGGGGCACACAGACATGCTCTAAACAAAAAGAGGAACACAAACTACTAAGAAATATGCTTAGTAATAATCCCAAAATTGTTATATTCCTTACAATGCTTCTTAGTATTTCATTACTACTAAGCAAGCCATTTGTTCCAACAGCCTTTCTTCAAAACATACTGCGTTTAATATCACTGTGTGAAAACGTATTTCCACAAAATTTTTACTGGGAGGGCATACATTTTAAGCCAGCACATTTAGTATCAAAGCTAGAATTTGGAACAGGGTTTCAGTGAATGATTTAACCATTAATCTATCATAGAAAAGGTACATTGTCCTCCAGCTGTGTTTTAAAAACAAACAAACCAACCCACAAAACCAAACAAACCCACAAAACAAATAAACTCACAAAAACAAACAAACAAAACCCCCAAAACCAAAAACAAACAAAAAACCAAACCAATCAAAAAAAAAAAAAGGAAGGAAACAGGCAAGAAATATTAACGGTACCCCAGAATAACAACTTGTTCATGTCTCTCAAACGAGACACACAGACAAACACCTAGTTCAAGATTTAGCTGTTTGGTTAAGATCATGAGTTCTTATTCATAAAAATGAAAATGTCTGGCAACAAAATGCCTTTGGATTTTTTTCAGAGCTCCTGGGAAACGTCCTCAATGTTTAGAAGTATGGAATTAGTTAACAATAGATGTCCCAAGCTGAGGAGGCCACTAGTCCTTACTAGCACATGAAATTTTGTCTGTGTAAAAAACTTCAGACTGCAGTGTAACAACAGTATTAGTAGCACTCAAACTCATTTCTATTAAGTGTTTATAATCTATAACAAATCTGGTTTCAAAAGCACAGTATTACTTTGTCAGAGAGTAAGAGAACAATAAAGCACCATGGCATCAATTAACTGCTTTGCCACAAAACTCAAGCAAACGTTAATCACTTTCTACAAACAAATTTAACAAAATTATCATAATTATAATGGTCAATATCATTAAATTAACATTAATTAATCTATCTATGATGCCAAATTTTGTTTTCCATTTCCAAAGCGCAAGCTGCCTAGCCTGGAACAACATCAGCACAGGACAAAATAAATTTATTTTCTCATCACAGCTATCTTAGTAAATTGCTATAAACTTGTTTTTTGTAAAGCAGAGTCTGGAATAATATTTAAACAGCTAATATTAGACTATAGTACTTAGAACATTAATAATTCAATCTATTAATTAGAAAAGTACTGCTGATGGCAGATGGAGAATTATTCAAGCTTTATTTTCACTGTTGTCACACTTATAGAAGGCAGTGGTATTAATCCAGAAAGGAACCATTCCCCAAAACAGGGAGATGGCTGCAAAAGTCAACCCCGAGGTGAATCTCCCTACACCTCCTACATGGCTCCAAAAGCCTCTGAAAGACTTTTCCAGATACCATATCAGAGCACCTAAAGCCACTCCTCCATAATCACCACTGCTGTTGTCTCACTGAGCTTGGTCCTCCTCTGCTAAACCAGAGCTGGAGAGGATTTCTTTCAGTTTTGTTATGTTCTGTCACATTGATGATGATAAGCTACTGAAGTGTCCCCTCACTGCTGATGCTGCAGAGTTATAACTTCATATCCATGAGCATACAAAGTTAAAAAATGCATTTCAGTGAGACTTCAGCTACCCCTGGATTTTCTGCTAAAGCTTCTGTCCTTTCCTAAGTGTACTCCTGTTTCTGAAAGCTCAAGATCAATGCATGGAATAGGACCATAGATTAATCTAAAAATGTGGACAACTCTATTAAATCTATTAAAATTCTTCAGCTCTCAACAGTTTGGTAGAGATATGAGCTAGAGCAGAAAGCATTTTAAGGCAAGGCCACTCTTCTCATAGAAAATCTATTACTCTCTCCAGTGAAGCACCCCTGCCCTAGGCTGCTCCACCCAATTTGAAATAAGTTTTACCTCAAACTTTGCTGACATCCTATTTCACTGTAGCCAAAGAGAGGAGGGCACTTCCAGTGTTGCAAAGCAGGGCTACAAAGTTATTAGGAAAGAGTAATTTATTTTCACTACTCTATAAGTCTTTCTGCGTTGTTTGAGCCCTGAATGCTTTATCCAGCTTTTTAATGATACCACTAATTTGTCTCTTCAGAGCATAGTAAATATTAGGTGGTAATAATGTTTTCACACAGGACATCATCTATCTTCTCCTTCAGTACCTCACAGTCTACATATATACAAGTGACATCATCGATGCTAGTTACACATCTCTAGTCAATTACAGCAATAAGGCTTTTTTTAAAGGAAATTTTGTGAAGATTTCAGGAACGTATTTATAGAGATAAAGCAATCTTCCTAGCACTGTCTGCTTGACTATCTGTAAAAGGTGATTGTAAAAAAAATCTGCCAGAAGACTTATCTTCAAACTGATATCAAGCTCAACAATACCCCACAGTGTGCACCGGCAGCCCTGAAAGCCAACCATATGCTGGGCAGCATCAAAAGAAACATGACCAGCAGGTTGAGGAAGGTGATTCTCTCCCTCTGCTCTCATGACACCCCACTTGGAGAGAGCTGTATTCAGGTATGGAGCCCCCAGCATAAGAAGGACATGAACCTGCAGAGTGACTCCAGAGGAGGCCACAAAGATGACGAAGGGAGCCCCCAACATAACCAGGACATGAACCTGCGCAGTGAGTCCAGAGGAAGCCACAAAGATGAGGAAAGGCTGAGAGAGTTGGGTTTGTTAAGCCTGGCTCCAGGGAGACCTTAGAGCAGCCTTACAGTACCTAAAGGGGCCTAAAAGAAAGATGGAGAGGGACTTTGGACAAGTGCGTGGAGTGACAGGATAAGGGGGAATGGTTTTAAACTGCAAGAGAGTAGGTTGAAATTAGATATCGGAAGAAATTCTTCACTGTGAGGGTGGTGAGGCACTGGAACAGGTTGCCCAGAGAAGCTGTGGATGCCCCATCCCTGGCAGTGTTCAAGGCCAGGTTGGACAGGGCTTTGAGCGACCTGGTCTAGTAAAGGGCATCCCTGACTTTGACAGGGCATTGGAACTAGATGATCTTTAAGGTCTCTTCCAACTCAAACCATTCTATGATCCTGTTTCATATTTTTAAGTGCAAACTACTCAAGCTCAAAGTTTAAATACAGACAGAGTATAACTGCTACAATCCTTCACATACAAAATTAGGGCAAAGTATTTCTGCTCATGTGTAGTACATGTAGCTTTATAAAAGAATCTATTTTGATTGTATTAAGTATCTGAATGTTTATGTAGTATGTTATGAAAGACCTGTTAACCTAGAAAAAAGGAACAAGTTGGAGTTTTTTGTTTTGCTTTTATCAAGTTAATCGAACTATAACCTATTACTTTCGCTGCTACCATACGATATGTCCTTTTTTTCAGGCTCTTCCTCATAATGGGTTTGACACTTGAGAAAGAAAAAGCAGAATATATGTAGTTTTACCCTCTTTGCCAAAACGCCTCTAGAATTTTAAAATGTTTATTTCTATAACGTGTTCTATAACCTAAATTCTGCTCTAACTGAATGAAAGCACTGAATTTCCTTCCCTTGATCTTTTTAACTTTTTTAAATGGCAATATTTCAATTCAGACAGCAATAAACAGGCCACAAAGGAGGAGCAGATGGATGTATTTCTTCCACTGGTGAGGCTGTTTGTATAAAACAGCTATCATTATAACAGACAAATAAAACGAGTTCATCTCTGAGTTAAAACCAAATCATCAGTGCAAAGATGCAAAGGCAAACTCTATGAGGTGGAAAGTATCAGTAACCACTACCATGGACCATTTAGTGAATTTTAATAGTACTTTAAAGAATATTCAGCTGCGAAACATGAGCAAGGAGAGAGCACCAAGGAATGCCATTTAAACCAGATCATTCCTCTATGCTCCCGTACTCTCTCCTGTCCCTTCCTGACATGCAGAAAAGCAATGCAGTAGGCTGCAGAAGAATACTAGTATAAATATGCCATTTTCTCTTAGTGAAAGCAGGACAATACTGAAGCAACTCTCTCGTCCAAGCAATGCTGCAAGGCTCTCTGACTTTTAATTTCTCCTTGAGAAAGGAAAGTTTAAGAGAGTGATACCAGTGATCTACCAAAGCACTTTACTCCTTTAGTGCTAGATATAAATGAAGTTATTTTTAATCTGAAGTAGCTTCCAGATAAGGGTTTACTTCAATGGCAACAGAAGGTAATTAACTCCCCTCAAGAGGCACTTTTCACTTGTTACACTAGTATTACCAAATCTGTTTTCAATACTCACATTTCAGATCCTCTTTCCCTTGTCATGGGAAAAGCTTCATCATGAGGCTTTCAAACAATAATCAAATTACTATTCTTTTGATTGTCATTTTATGAGACTTTGGGATTCCAGTTCCCACTGTTCTCATTTCCTCTGACACACAGGAAATGAAATTTTATTTAAACATTGTTCCTTAGGATTCTTATACATACAAGTAATTCTGGAGTGCTTCTTTTTCAAAGGCAACACAAGTAAAATTGCTGATGCTTACTTTTCAATAAATTACTACTGTCACCCTCACTCAGAATATCCCTGTGATAATCTCTCAGGTTGTGCTATGTAAGGCACAAGAAATAATGTAGATAACCCTGTTCTACCAGTTAAATGCAGACTGACTGGCTGCCAGCAATCAGACAGAATTTGTTATAGCTGAGTTCTGTCTTGTTCAGTGGGGACCAAAAGAAGGCAAATATGGGGGACTCTACCTCCTCATTATCATATTGCTCAATTAACTCAGTTTGAAAAACTGGAGGGTTGAACAGAGCAATCAAGTGCACTTCATTTCTTCACATACCATGATCTACAAATCATGTGTCCTTCCAACAGGACAATTTTTAGATCTGTACATACAGTGGAATGACAAAAGATACTTCTATTAAGTAATTACATTCATGAAGACTTATCTCAAGTTAAAAATACACTACCTAAACAACATAGCTATAGTAGGAAAAAGATTTTTTTTACCTTCATATGCTTTTCAGAAAGACAGAATTCTTCGAGAAATACAAAAATGCACAAAATTTTTCTTTCCTTCATGAAACTTTTTACATATCCAGCGTCATTGCAACCAAGATGTGACTAAACCTTGTTGAATAAACACTTCAACTTTCAGAAACATAAACTTGAGCTCAGGACAGTTGAAATTCCATTTAACAGAAGTCAATCTGGATGAAATTGAATTAACAAGCACTGTAGCTTCATAATAAACATTAAAAGCACTTTAATATGAAGACAGACTCTGAGATACACTGCAAATGAAATTCATAATTTAACAATATGCATAAGTGATGATATCCCTTGATTCAAACTGGTCACCACTATCCACCAATGCACCACACCAAATGCACCTTTTTCCATTTAGGATCTGCATTGTTAGAGCTCATGAATATTTAAAACTTACAGCAACTATGAAATAGCTTTTACAGATTTACATACATTTTGACAACTGCAGAGCTCAAAGATGAAATAAAGTCAGCTCAGGAAACATTCATTGAGAATATTGATAAAGCAGCAAGAATAGTAAGTGATCATGCCAAATACAGTGCAGAAAATACAGCACTAAGAAACTATAATCAGAATTATAAGCTTGTTAAAAGCAGGAAATTTTAAGATGCAGATAAAAACAGGTGTCACATTGGATAAGAAAAATACTTGCATTTGAAAAATATCTGCTGAACACCTGACTTTGAAGGCATGATTTCAATTAGCTGGTTTGTAGGTTTTTATTGCTTTGCTGGAACATGGAGTTTTGTTATAAAAAAAATTTAATCTGCTCAGAGTATAGGACTTTGAGGATCAAATCCTAAAATGTCAGAAATAACTCAGGCAATGAGAGTTTAGTCATGTTTCCAGTATCACTTGCTGAAAGAGAAAACCTACAGTTGCACAAGTAGCACACCAATCACCCACTTCACAAGACTACCAATTAAATTGGAATACACCATGTCCTAACAGGCATATGTACACAGTGGCTTGCTCTGGTGGGCCATCACAATGTTTATGCACATGAATGCTGTGGTAATCCTTTTTTCTTCCTCTTAACACCTGCCCAAAGCACAAGTATATAACTTACTGCAATCACATGTAACAAATGGAAGCTGATACTGGAAATGTCTAAGCCTGAGAGCAGAGAATACAGCAGCTTGAATTTGTTTAAAATTCAAAATCCTGCCCTCGCTGTGAGTTAATCTGAATTCATATATTCCATAAAATGCACAGACCTACAAGCTTGCAGCAAGCTATATTAACAATTATTTTGGTTTCTCTAAGGATATATGGAAAGGAAAGGGGCTTTTTTATTATTCATCAAAGACTGCACCTTTGCACTGGACTAGAAAATTAACTGCATGATGTGGAAAGATAAATTCGTTATTATTCATCACTCTCAAAAGATTGCACCTTCAGATGAGTGCTAGAAAGCACTTGGGCTATGTCTATATGGCTCTACCACCGAGATTACATATCCACTGCAGTGCCTTCTGCTGATATATCCCCACATGGACTTGATCCAAGCCCATACCAGCTTACTCACATTCTACACAGAGAAAACGCCAAGCATACAGACCAACAGGAACTGCAGTATATGTCCATGACTTTGTTCCAAGCCAAACTACATGAAAATGGTGATAGTTCTATGGATTTGTCACAAATAAAAAGCAAGGGAGCAATTTATACAGAAGTCAGTGTATGTTTTACCAATTGTATAAGAATATATTATAAAATAAAAGAGCATCATAAAGCAACTCTAAAATACTCATAATATTACCTGATTAGAAATCTATATTCCATTACCTTTGACATAATTATAGGTTATAGAGCATGACAAGCATTTTCTGTACTTATTTTACAACAATTCTTTCAGAATGTCAGTTCTTCTTTCTAGCTTATATACTATAGCCTATAGCCCTGTATACTCACCAGGGGTCTCTTTTTGACTACTAAGCAAACACAAGTAACTTGCATCTCAAATACATGCTACAATGAACTAAAAAAACAAAACCTGATTCAAACATGTTGGTGTTACATAGCTTTAGTCTGAACTTATATTCAAATCTAATGGAGCTTGGCTTAAAGTACAGATCTGAGATACTATCCAGCATACATTATTTCAGTTTGGTTAGACATAAATGATGCAAGCCTACAAGGACAATAAGGATATCAAAGCTTAGGATGCACAACATGTCCTCAAAAAGCCCATTACTATTTAAACAATTTATAAATCACTAGGCAAAGATCACAACACACTTAGCACAACAGGCTAGAGAAGTTACATGCTTTGCTGTGTGATCTGCTCCTCCAGTTTGCTAAGGCACTTAGGGTTACATTTAATCCAGAGAAAAACACAAGATGCTATAGGCAGATATGAAATCCTGGGATCTCTGGCTGTTGTGAATGCTGTACATCATTAAAAAGTTTGCATCTGAATCCAACTAAAACAATTAACTGAATTTATAAGTATGATCAGGTTTAGAGAAATAAAACATGTAAAAAATACTTTGTCTACCATTCAGTCTGGTTAAATGGTTTTTGTTGTGAAAGAAACCATGAGAATAGAGAAGACATTCTTCTTAAGCTAACAGTACACACTTGCACAAATCAGCAACCCTTTTTTAATTATGTGCAGATCAGATATACAGAAAAGTGCTAAGATAGTAGTGATGCTTCTGCTCACGAAGAAATCAGGGCTAAGGCAACTTTTTACATCAAATGTAAAAGGACTGGTTTAGTTAACAGAAAAATGTATTTATATTTCCAGGTATAACCAGGATGTACAGCTGCTCACCATTGATCCTCTCTCACTCCTGCAAAAATAAAATATTCTTGATAGAGAACAGTGTTCTGAACTTTTCTGTTCCTGTTTTTCCTTATCTTTGTGCTTGTAACTTCATCTATAAATACTCTCCTGTGTATTTGATTTTTAAGTGCTGATGTTTGGCTTTTGTGGCTAGTAACCACACTTGCTAACTGCATGGCTGGAGCACTGGTATTTCCAGCCCACAGCACCCTACACAGCAAAAACATTTTTCCAGAAATATTTGGGCAGTTCTTCATTTTTACAGTGCTCTTATTCTAGATCTTAGGAGTTCCAATAGCTCCAGTTTGACACATGGCTGGGGGAACAATATGAATAACATATATAAAATACATAATTTCTGTACATGATGTATTTTGCTATTTCTGTTTAGAATTCCATTCTGTTTTTCAAATAATTATATTGGATAATCCATATTACAGGCCATTTTAATTGTCTTTGCTGAGGCTCACTTATAATTCTAAAGCATACCAGTTTTAGAACTGTCTTCCTGCCAAAAATATATTCATTAATGAAAACATAATAAAATTATATTTATTATTTAATAAAAACACATGGTATCCTATAGAGAATTGACTCAATACATGATCTTGTATTTACAGAACTCACACCTAGGATAGAAAATGCTACATGATGTACACTGATACATTATCTATAGAAAATAAATACTCTAGAAATACAAATGTGTAAATTAATCCAAAATGTTTTATCTAATAGTACTTGCATTCCTATATAGCACTTTTTCCACATGGCTTTAACTCTGTTTTTTAAATGGAAAAACAGAACAAAATGTGTAAGTGTACTTCCTATGATCACAAAGCAGAGCATAGCAGAGACCAGGAAAAAACCTACAATCTCTCATGTTATGGGTTTGTCCTACATACAGACTGCCTTCTGGGAAAGGATAAGGCATAATTCTTAAAAGCACTTGGAACTGATTCTTTCCACTCAACAAATCGGTGCTACTAGCTTACTCCAAATATCAAAAAGTGAAGAAAAAGATCTATCTTACTAGCTCTAATGAAATTCCCATTACAGAAATGGTCAGTATATTAATTTCCATACAAAATAATGGCAGACAAGATTTATAAATTTAATGCCTCATATATGTTTCCTAAATACATCATCCACTCCCCAAGGCTATGCACTTCATTAGACATGAACCCCTGAATTTTAGTTTACAATTTAGATCTTATCCTGTATTGCATTTACAAAAACAGAAATGACAGGATCACCTATCTAAACATGCTGGTGCTCATCCCCTCCATCTTCTCATCTGCTCAATGCCACCTTACAGACAATCAGGCCCTCTGCCTCCATTTGGTTTCTATATGGCTAGATTACCATCAACAGTTCTGCTTGTACATTTAGAGTACTTTCAACATTTATACACATTATTTAACCTCTTAAGGGGTTGGTCTTCTCGTAAGACACGTTACAGAGGGGGGATCAATATCTGTGGTAGGGTCTAGACCAAAAGTTTCATTAACTTGTTACAGTTCGTTGCTTGGACTGTTAAGGAACACCTAATGAGAGGTGCGGCCCTACAACACTAGGAGGTTACCTGGCAATGGAAGAAAATACGAGAAGGGGAAGGTTCCTTCTATGTGCACAAAAGCTTCTCTCCACAGCAGAGCCCCAAATGGCACCACCTGCCAAAAGCTGGCTCGTGATGCTCAGTAAGTGCCATACGCCACATCAGCTTTGTTTGAATCGTATAGTGTATTTATGGTCTAAATTTTTGTTAACGGTTTTCCTAGACTACAGGAAACACAGTGAGCGTTCGGAAATCAAATGACTTCTGAACTGATCCAGGAATTGGTGAAGGTAGGAATAGAGCAAAAGGGCGTTCAAACTCGACGCTGCAAGACTTTCGGCTGCAGGACCCAAGGGAAAGCACTCCAAAGAATTAAAAAATTTTTTTTTTAAAAAATAATGAATTTGCCAGTATTTTTAGCAGCGCGCTCACCACCTCTGAGCACACGTCAGCCCATCCATGGCTCTCACCCACGCGGTGCCGGGGGGACAACCGCGGGCCCCCGGGACGCCGCAGCGAAAAGAAGCAGCCGCCGCCGCCGCCATCGAGGCGACGGTCCGTCTTCTCCTGCCCGCCCTACAAGGCGGCGGGGCGGGGGCTGCGAAGTGGTCGAGAAGAGGCGAGAGCAGTATGCTGAGGGGAGGCGAGGCGGGGCCGGTGCGCCGAGGGGAGGGGAGGTGCGGGCGGCAGCTGCCGGGGCGCTGGGGCGGAGGGAGGACCGGGGCTGAATGCGGCGGGTCTGCCATGGCCGGCACGGCGGGTCCCCGCCCGGCAACCCCAGGCCGTCTCCACGTCCCGGAGCTCCCCCTCCTCTACCACGTGCAGCATTTTGCCGGCGGGGAGCAGCAATCCCAGCGGGCACTGCCCGTCCCCTTCGCTGCCCGGAGCATGTCCAGCCCTCGCCCTACCCCGCCGCCCCGGTTTCCTCCGGGCGTTTTGCTTCCCACCTGCACTCTCCTTATGTAAGGCAAGATATAATGGGGAGCGGGGAGGGGGTGTCAGTGCGCACACGCACGCACTCATACACACACACACAGACAGACACAGACATATGTACACATACACGCAGCATCCCTCCGCAGTCGCTCCCGTGAGCATGCCGATACCTTTTATCCAGGCACGCGATCCA